>CABFOQ010036361.1:0-28677 GCA_900660455.1 Gephyroberyx darwinii
ACTCCATCAACATTTGTGGGTTTGATTATAGTCTCAAAATGACCAGAAAAAAATAACTTTTCCAAGAAACTGGAGATTACACAACGGTGTGTACTACTCCCTTCACAGAACAGAGCAAACTGGCTCTAACCAGAATAGAAAGAGAAGTGGGAGGCCCCGGTGCACAACTGAGCAAGAGGACAAGTACATCAGAGTCTCTAGTTTGAGAAACAGACCCCTCACAGGTCCTCAACTGGCAGCTTCATTAAATGGTACCCGCAAAACACCAGTCTCAACGTCAACAGTGAAGAGGTGACTCCAGGATGCTGGCCTTCTAGGCAGAGTAGCAAAGAAAAAGCCAAATCTGAGACTGGCCAATAAAAGGAAAAGATTAAGATGGGCAAAGAACTATTTAGGGAAGAAGCAGTCAGCTGGTATTCTGTCTATAATGGAGTGGCCAGCAGTCACCAGATCTCAACCCTATTGAGCTGTTGTGGGAGCAGCTTGACCGTATGGTACATAAGAATTGTCCATCTAGCCAGTCCAACTTCAGGAAGGTGCTTCAGGAAGCATGGGGTGAAATTTCTTCAGATTACCTCAACAAATTGATAACTAGAATGCCAAAGGTCTGCAAGGCTGTAATTGCTGCAAATGGAGGATTCTTTGACGAAAGCAAAGTTTGAATGACAAAATTATTATTTCAAGTAAAAATCATTATTTCTAATGTTGTCAATGTCTTGACTATATTTTCTATTCATTTTGCAACTCATTTGATGAATAAAAGTTTGAGTTTTCATGCAAAACATGACATTTTCTGGGTGACCCCAAACTTTTGAGCGGTAGTGTATATGTATATATATAGTGTATGTGTTACAGTAAATGTGGGAAAATGGTAAATGTATATATTCACCAGCACATTTCCCACAAAGTTGGCAATTGTACACATTCCTGGTGAGTGTAAAACATCACAGTAGCCAGTCTCTCTCACAGTCCTCATAGTCCTACTGATCCCTTTTCTGTTACACATTGATTGCGCGTTGTGCCACTGTCCAACACAGTTACGCTACGTGCAAGTATGTTGGCAAACACCAATGCGGACATCTGCGGGCGACCCCCGTGCATGTACAGACTCGCAGAAGCGTAAATCGAGCTTTACCCACAGCAAAATGTAGTGACAGGACTGACACAGCTTCACACTACTGTGACTGTGTTTTCCACTCACAATAACTAGGACATGTACACATTAACCAGCTTTACCTTGGGAATTGTGTACATTTATGGCCCCACTTTTCCCATTTTACAACATTCATCGTAACATATATGGTCACAGACTATGATACTGTTATCTTGTTTGCTAATGTGTCTGCATGTGGTGGGTTCATTCCTCAGTATCATCGGAGCAATCAGGACTGGCTGGTACATGCTGCACGTCCTCACCACCAGCGGCTTCAAACAGTCAGTGTGTGACATCAGCTTCTACAGCGCCCCCGTCAGCAAGTTCTGGGCCTATGCCTTTGTCCTCAGCAAGGCCCCAGAGCTGGGTAAGGCTTCCTGTGATCTCTCCTGACAGTCAACAGATTGTCATTAAACTTGCATAACATACAGATATCTGCAAAGATATGACACACGTTATTGGGGGGAGTGGACTTAAAGCTAAACACGAACTCCTGTCACAAACGGGTTGTGCTTGAACTGGTTTAGTATGGAATGTTGATCAGCAAACACAGGAAGTTGAGGGGAACAAACTATCGTCAATAAACTGTTAAGCATGAATTGTTTATCCAACTCCTAGTTTAAATTGAAAACCAATGTAATTTTGTTTGTCTTCCTGAAACACAAAGTCAGAGTAGCAGTGATGTCATGGATTGTAATTGGATACTTACATCAGAGACCCACTGGCCAATTACATCAGAGAGACAAGCAAAAGAGAGACAAAAAATAACCTTGAGTAACCAAGTCATGTTTCTCTTCATGTATTTCTCTCACTTGAACTAGTGCATTTATATTGATCAGCAAGCTGTTACCTCGAGAGCATCATGGTGCTGCCTCCCTGTCTGAACAGTAATCTAATGACTTCATACTCTCTGTCAGACAGTTACCCGATTGCCCCGGTAAATGGAGGCAGATGCTGAGGTGGCGAAAAAATTCCATTAGTGTATGATTGAAATGCAGAACGTTTCCTCAGCTGCAGACAGGAAGGACATCCTAGTCCTTCTACTGGCTGGGCCATTATTTTCCAACAGGAAAATATACTGTACTAGACCTTTTTATGGGAGTGGGCATTCTTATTTGTGCAAATAAACACTATAAATCAGAGTTAAAGTCTTTGTGTTGAGGTAAGGGGGCAGGGTCAGAAAGGCTTTTTCCCCACAATCCCCAGGAATTTATGCTGATAATGCAGTGAATGCTCTATGCTTATGACTCAATGATTTCCTCTCCACCATCTCTCTCAGGTGACACGGTGTTCATCGTGCTCCGTAAGCAGCGCCTCATCTTCCTCCACTGGTACCACCACATCACTGTGCTGCTCTACTCCTGGTACTCCTACAAGGATCAGGTGGCAGGCGGAGGCTGGTTCATGACCATGAACTACGTGGTACACTCGCTCATGTACACCTACTATGCTGCCCGGGCAGCTGGCCTGCGGGTGCCCCGTCCCTGTGCCATAGTCATCACGGCCACACAGATCCTGCAGATGGTGATGGGCCTGGCTGTCCTGGGCCTGGTGTACCACTGGATGCACGAGGTGCGCTGCCCGTCCTATGTGGACAACATTGCGTGGGGATCTCTCATGTACCTCAGCTACTTGGTCCTCTTTGCCTCGTTCTTTTACAACACCTACCTCAAGGGCTCCTCCGGGGACAAGGGATCCAAGGCAGAGTAGGCTGCTTTGGCAGGGGCGAAGTCTGTACTACGCTAGGCAGTCATATTGAAGTGTGCCAAAACAGTGTTGGGCCAACAGTGTTGAACCATCAACGTGTGAGTCACAACTAGTTTGCTGGTTGCTGAGTCCACCTCTAATTGTGACATTTTCACTTTTTATAGGCATCCGTAGCTCTAAAGAATGATATAACCATGAATTCACAAAACACACACAATAGAGGAATGTCAGGAAAGAGGGGGCCAAGGAACCAGTGCATGGTCAGCACACTTTAATATGTGATCTCGTGAATAGTACAGAAAAGACTAAACAACGGTAATAGAGGAATGCCATGTTTGTGTACGACTAACATAATACTCACGTCATTTAAATTATTGCCTTTGTTACCAGACTCTTGACCAGTATCAGAGCCTTGCAAAAAAAACAACAGCTCTATGAGGGCCAAAGTTGTCAAGGGCAGTTAGCAAACGTTTATGTCCACATTTTAATGAAGAACAGAGTCCATTACAGCACTTGATGCATACAGAAAAACTGAAATAACTTGACGGTTTTAACGTTCTGAATTGTTCACTGTTTTTAGCCCTACCACATTTGTGATGCACATTATAATAATTATATAATTATAAAAAAGGGAACAAAGAATTCACAATGCACTGCATGAATGAAGGTGTTTTCTCCTATTTGGTTTTAGCAATTGCCACACATGCATCAGGCACACATACCATTTGAAACATGCAACTCTGAAACTGCTGTGGAAACCCACAGTGTGTTCACTTCTGTTGTCATCTCACAGATCGCAGACCTGATGGAGGCTTGAACGTGTCATCCTCCCATAGTACTGCTAATTAGAAGACACTGAGTATCTCTTAAATCCTTCTATTGAGCTGTGTAGGGCTACTGTAAAGTGAGACATGTCAATACACATTTATTAGGTGTAAATGAAACAAAATCAACAGAGAAGATCCGTTTAACTTAAATGTATACTGTTGTGATGGTTAGATGGTTACACCCCTAGACCTGTGTGCTGCACCACACAAACACCCTGTCAAAATGGTACGATCTGAGTGATTCATGGAATTCACATTCCTCAATTGACAGCTGTCACCTTTCAAATTGTTTCCAGTGAAAGGGTAGCATGATGTGTGAACTTCCCTCGCTCCTTTGTCCCTTTTGTCCTTTTCCATAGTGAAAATATGTTTACACACTGTGCACATTTTGCCTTCTTCACCTCAAGTGATATACAGTACCAACATAACCCATCTACAGCTCCCTGCCATGATTGAAGTGGATTTTAATCGGTGACATCAATACGTTATCATAGGTTTCACCTGTATATACCTGGTCAGTCTGTTTGATGGAAAGAGGTAGTCCAAATATTTTGTGTACTCGTTGTATATCATACTATCTGCTGCTTGTAAGCAACCTCCGCCCTTTTCTCCTAGTCAACTGGAACTCCGTCCTTTCCTCATGTGCTGTAATTCAGGTTATTTGGGTACACCCAACAACCTAGATTGTTGCGCATCATAGTAAAACATGGGCAATAAAAAAAGGTTACAGTGATACACGGGAAGGTTATTTTACATTAATATGTATCGGATAACCTGAGATACTGTTTCAGAAATGATTTACTTAAACAGGGAAAAGGACAGGGTTGGATTTTACATTACAGTCATTTAGCAGACGCTTTTATCCACACTTTGGATTTCCTTGAGCTGCTCTCAAAGAGCTGCTATGAATGGAGATACAAGGGAATTAAGGGTAGAAGAAGAGGAGCGCACTGAATGGGGTGAACAATGCGTCCATTGTAAATAATATCTTAAGAATCTATTTATTTTCATAATATGTATTAGTCAGTTCAGGCAACAGTTCTGAAGTGTACCCGGTAAATGTAGTTGTCTTAAATTGTGCAGTTGTCTTCATTTTGTTCCTTTTTCCATCCAAATACACTGTATGAATTTTATGCTTTTCCACATTCTACATGTCCGCTGACGAACTGTTCTCAGCGCCATTTCTGCCTCTCAAATGGAAAGTAGTTGAGGATAATTGAGGTTAACAATGTTTGTATGGTTAGAGTCTGCCTTACTCTTATAGCCTGTAATACTCCATGTAGGTACTATACTTTGCGGTATGTGTAGCATAATTTCATACCCATACTGCTTTCTTCATATTTCATAAATTCTGTATATTTTACATAAAAAGGTTCATCACTGTGCATGCTTGCACCTCCCTTTTTTCTACATACGCCCTTAGATAGTTTACATTTAACATGTCTTTGGAAGATACTTCTCCAGTAGATTAGGATTCATCAAGATAGCTGATCCTTTTTCTAAAACCAATATACATTGGATGAATTGCGTGACCACATAGCAGTTTAAACGTGGACACTGAAGGGGGCTTTAGCCAGCAATACATTCGATAAAGATATTAGTTTTGTTCTGCCAACTTGTCTAACCACTATTAATGTATGTATCTTGGTGTCTTTATGTTGTGGAGGAGCTACAGCTTACTGTGCTATCACTTTCCCTACCATCCTCTCAGAGCCATAGTTGTGTGAGTGTGTGTACATTACTGTGTTCGTGTCAGTGAGGTAGTTTTAGTTTGGGTAGTTTAGGACTTTTTGAAAGGTAGCTACCAACCGATCAACAAAATATGTTTCTCAAACTTGCCTTCTTGCTGTAAGCGCTACTTATAGCCTTGAAAAAGAATACCATTTTGATAAGGGAGCTGTAATATTCCTAGCTCTGACTTCAAATGTCCCTTTTCTAAGAATTCTTTGATTACCACCAACAAACTGAGAGCCTGAAAGTTGTTATTGTTTCAGTGCTACTTTTTTGTACCTCTTGGATTTTGTAATGATGGTAATACACTACCTGTCATTTACTGTGTAACAACAAATATTGCAGGAGCGTTCTGTATTGCCACTGCAGAATAGTCCCTTTAGACTAGCAGTGATTCAAATTTTTATTGACAATTTGAAAATGTTACCAAGTGAAGACCTTCAGAAACAGACAGCCGATAGGCCTACTTGTTGTACACCGTTAAACTTGAAGCAGTTATGTGCCATTTGTGTGCCAAATGATGCTTCTGCTGTTTTCTATCACGGATAAATGTGAGCACACTTGTGTTGGTTTGTGCATTATGTCTGCTATTGTAAAATGTCTGAACACATGCTTAGTGCACCCCTGTGGATTCTACTGTCAACTGCAATGGAAGGGAAAAAAACTGTTCAAGGGCTTTGATGTTTAAATGTTCAAATGTTGTTATAATAAATCCATTCTGGTTTTAAAATCGCTCATACTGGTTCATCTTTCTGAGGTTTTCAATGCTTTGTTGTAGTGTTTGGTCACATTTTAAGGATAGTTACATTGGAGTGGAGGCTAAACTCAGTTTGCCCACCTTTTGATCTATGAAATAATTTACCCTCTGTTTCACGTTAATATAACTCACGAAATAAATTCATAGAATGCACAGTAAATAGTATCAGGCTGATGATAATGGGGTCATTCAACACTTTTTTTTAATTTTTTTTTTTTACAAAAACAGCCCTAGTGACAAATGGTAGTGTCTCATATTTTTCACTATTTTGACACGTATTTTATCATCACATTTCAACACAAACCACTGCTCCCTGAAGTACCTGCTATATTGATGAATAATTGCTTGGGGACAACCCAGCAACTCAAGAGCAAGAGATTCATCTACCACTGTCCTCCAGATCCAGAATCACTTTAATCCACAAGTACAATATAAGTACAGGAATTTGTCTAGCTGACATTGGTAAAACCCCACAAGACCCCTCCAGCTGGATACCAAGCAATCCCTTCACCTGCTCAGGTCCGCTAATGTAGCATCACATAGCCTGTCCTGTAGGTGAGATATGGGCTGCTGGGGTACTGCCATTTGCCATTTGAGGACACAGGCCTGCCTGCTCAGCACATTAGTCTTGCAGCTGTGGGTGGTGAAGTGAAAGGGCATGGAGGACAGACTCCCTCCGAGGGACTGAGAGTGGATTTTTAAACAAGTAATTCACTACATCCCATAAAAGATCATGGTCACAACTGTAGGATTTCATTATAGAAACCCCCTTGGCTCATAATTGTATGTTGCTGTGATAGTATATAATTGGACAACCTGCTATGGTAAGTGCAAAGAAGATCATGGAGGGTTCTTTGCACTTATATCTTCTGGTCTTGGTGACAGACTATAGCATCTACCAGATCCAGTGGTTCAGTTGTCACATGTTGAACTTTTAAAAGCCAAACTAATCCTGCCACCTCAACAAGTTATTTAACTTGTTGTGGATAAACTGATATGAGCGTTATCTTTTGCATTCACACACGCCAAGCCATTTCAGTGTTTTCTTAGCCTAAACTGTGTGTCATGGCCCTGCATGTCTAAAAGTTTTGGCTCTCTGGCATTCAAGAATAATAACAATAAATTGCAGTTTGTCTGACTGAGTCTCAGGCCACATAGTCTTACATATTACCTTACCCATGTAACAGGTAAAATTAGCCTCTTATAATCATATCACTACTCCATTTTACGTCCTGTCACGTAGAAACCATGCTGGAGAGCTTGTATTACCAACATGATGTGAGATAACATTGTAGGCTAAGTAATTGTCATTGCTGTGTGAGAAGTGCTATCCAGGTTCACAGTCAGAGGATTGGAAACACAGCACATCCACATTAGAGAATGACATGGTTGGGTTGGTTGATGATGCAGAGAATTAAGTAGGGCCTAATTTACAGCTTGGGAATGAACAGGCCATTTAAAGTCTTGACATCTAGATTCAGGTCATTAAACAATATTGAAAGTGTTGTTAGTTAGAAAGTTTGTCAGACCCAAACCATGTAGGCTAGGCCTTAACCCAAACATCAACTGACAAATTCCATCTCCCTACAGGAACACCGTTAAGGATAGTAACCTTATAATTAAATTGCTTGACTTCAATGGTCTAACTTACAAACTGACTTCTGCTCTACAACAACACACGCTTGGACCATCACCTAGAAAAGCTAATGTGGTTACGTGTCAGACTCCAGGTGGATTAAAGGTAAACTGTTGCCGCCCCCGTGTGGCAGATATGTGATGGGTTTTCCCTGGCATGAATGGCCGTGAATGTAGCTGGGCGCTGGCAATGGCAATCTCAGAAATACGCTAGACAGTCGCTATTTATTTCCAATCTAAACACACTTAATTGAATGCAGCTATGAGGGGCCGCGATGATTCACACGAGGTGCCACGTGAGCCCACTTTTGCTGCCTTCAGTTGTTGCGGGAAATACCGTAATTACCCCTTAAACTCATATGAACGACTCAACAGCGGTAAATACGACTGGGAACTCCTCGTGCTTATTTATTGTACGTACGTTAGTTGGCACACATGTTTGTGTATACCTGGCTAATGAATGAATTAAAATATGGGTTGCATGCCTGATTCATTTTCATTTTCTCCTCTTCATTGTGGTGATATAGGGTAAAGTAGCTCTACGCCTTCATCGCTTGATTTCTAAAATTAAACAGCCATAAAAAAAAAACTACTATTACAGGGTGCATTATTTTTACGACCAGCCATTCAGTGAAACCTTTCCACGAAGTAGACCCTCCGTGAGCGAAAAACATGAATATACTTCCAATACAGCTGGTCCAAAACAGTTGACTCATAATTTCTAAAAAAAACAAATAAAAAATAAATCTTTCTGCAGTAAAACTCACTCATTCACTCTCTCGCATACATACATACATATATACATACAATGAACCATTAAAATACTACAGGCTAGGCTACATGAACTTCCCCACCGAACTGGTCTTGGTGAGATAACAATTGATTTACCAGGTCAGACACGGACCTGCATCGGACAGTCACGGCTTCTCTGGAAGAAAAGGGTTTTAATGGGAGGAGTTTGGTGCCTTATTATGGAGGACCAAAGCTGTCATTTATATTAATTCATATATAAATAAAATTAAAAAATACTAATAAATCAACGAATCAGTGTATATATATACACATATAAATAAATAGGATGAAATCTGGTATAAATGTATATTTATGTATTATTTTTTCCCCTATTTATTTATTTATTTATTTATTTATTTATTTATTGTCTATTCATCAGTTTCTGTTTATATTTATTTCCCTATTTACTTATTTGTGTATTTATTCCCTTAGAAATGAATTCTGTATTTCTAAATGTCTCTTTTTATCTATTTCCTTGTGAATGAATTTCTGTATATATTCTTTTCCCTATTTATTTATTTCTGTATTTTCCTGTCCTTATGACAATGAGGGGGCGGTCCATCAGAGCTGGTCATGGTGTTCCCTTACTCCCATTGGTTGATCGGTATAAGAGTAGATCGATTGTACCTGCTTTACTATGCTCTCAAATCAATAACTTTTCTTGTTCATGAGTTGCTAGCTAGCCTAGCACGGTGCTTGCAATGGTGTTGGCTTGGTTAGTGCTTCGCTCAGGCAAAACATCCAAGATGGCTGACCTCGAACTCTTCTTCGGCACTTTGCCTCGGGCCCCATAAGCAGCGTGCATACTGCGCAGATGCAAAGTGCCAAAGAAGAATTGGAGGCATCTGTCAGCCATCTTGGATTTCATTACAATGGAAATGTTGGAGTATACCTGTCTTTAACAAAGTATAAAAGTTTATTTGTGCATAGGAGATGGAGCGCCACCCGCCATGCAAGTACACAAGTGAAGGATTATGGACATCTGTTCAGGTAAGTGAAATTTGACGTATTGGTTTCGTTATCGGGCTCGCTGACTTTCGTGCAGTAAAAAGTCAATGGAACAATACAGGACCCTATGGGAGAGGTAAACAGCCATACAATGAAAGACTCCTAAAGGGTCCTGTATCAGGGCTACAGTGGTGCCTGAACAGGGACACGACAGACAGGGAAGAGACTGTGGTCCTCCAGGGGAAGAACAGCATCATCGCTGCGCAGAAATAAATAAATAGGGAAAAAAATATATACTGAAATTAATTCATAAGGAAATAAATAAAAAGAGACATTTAAAAATACTGAATTAAATTCTAAGGGAATACATACACAAATAAGTAAATAGGGAAATAAATATAAACAGAAATTGATGAATGAGACAATAAATAGGGCAATATACATTTATACCAGATTTCATCTATTTATTTACTTATTACTGTGTGAATTCACATATTATATATATATATATATATATATACACACACTGATTAGTTGATTTTTTCGTTTTTTTAAAAATTATTTATACATTAATTCATTAATTAATATAAATGTCAGCTTTGGCCCTCCATACCACTGGCCTCTAGTCGGATAAAAACAAACACACTACAGGGGAGGAGAAAAAAAGTAGCGTCTGTGATGAATGAAAAGCGGGAACACCTCAACTCGCATCCACACGTCACCTCTCGTGGAAAGTCTTAGGTTGACCTATAGATGTATTTTACAATGATACTGGAAAAGGAGCTTGGACTTGCAGCACCTTTGGGCAACTTTTTCTCGGGTTTGGATGATCTGAGATGAGGCGCACAGCTTGACGCTTTTCATTTCACCAACAAGAGGTATGATGCAAACGTTTGATTCCCTATATACTATACCTTGCTGTGCCATATACCATACCATGCAGCTACTACAGATTTAAAAATGATACCGCGTGAAAATCCTATAGTAATATCATAGGAGATGAAAAAATACCATAAAGGACGATAAGGTCACTGTAAAGGCACTTTTGAGTACCACAGACACTGTAAGTCCCTGTCGCAATATTATGGTGTTTTATTTCTTTAGGGTTGATGTAGCATTTGAGGTCGCTCTGTTCATTGCAAAGTTATTCATAGTTAACAGCTATTGTATGTAGTTTGATGGAGGCGAATCAGATTTCAAATTATTTAAGAGATTTCGATCTCAGTGGGGTTTTAAGCTTACTTACTTGCTTCCATTTATACTATTTTTTAGATCTTCTGTTCTATCACTATGTTCCTTTAGACCATAGCCATAAAACACCAAGAAACCAGGATGATTTATGTAAAGCGCCTCATCATGTTTTTGTAACGCATGTAATGATATCTTCATTATTTGAACTTATTAGAATAAGTTTTCAGACGAATATAAATACACCTTACATTACTGGCATATTGAATGCATATACTATACAGTATGTTGAGTCATATGTATAGTGTGTTTATACATGCTAGCTTAGTTTGTTCTGTGATGAAACATAAATAAAATATTCCTATAGGGACTTATAGTGTGTCTGTAGTACTCAATAGTGAGTGTATAGTGATCTTATCATACCTCATGGTATTTTTTATCCCCTACGGTATCACTATACTATTCCTATTATACCCCTACTGGGACTTAGTTTAGACCTGGTTTGCTGTGGCATTTGTACAGTTTCCTCCTAAAATGTACTATAGGATTACTATAGTTCTTTTTGGTTAGGGTAAAGCCTGTGAAGTATGTCTCACCAAGACAAGCTCCTGTGTGTTTGCAGTGATTCTGTTTTTTATGGACTGGATCTGAATGACTTGAGTTCTTGAACTCTTTGTGAAGGTGGGTAAAATCTGTGGCAGCGGCCTGGGCAACTACAGGTGGTCGCCATGTCCATGTGGATGATCCTTCCCGTCAGTCTACCTGTCTTCACTATCACTGGCATATGGGTTGTGTAAGTACCTCTGCATGATTTTCTGTCTGACTACAGAGAATAAACAAAATGTTACAGCTCAAGAGTACTGTTGCCTATACATTAGCCCCATTAGACAGGCTTCCTGTACATATTAACCCAGCAGTGGTGATGGTGAATGTAACTGGCTGTTCAAAGTTCGAGTTGTACAAAAAAAGCCTTTTCCTTTTTGGGGTGGAAAGAGTAATGGAATGCTGTTTTTTTTAAGGTTGTGTAGGAGTGCAGTCAAATTTTAAATTCCTCCTGGCTGGTCTTGTCTGTATGGCCGCTCATCCATCTTTTCTGCTCAGTAACACACACACAGAACAATTACTGTACATCTGTAGCTCTTTATATTACAACAACATGCAATAAAGGATGCTTTTATGGTGTAAATGAGCAGAGTGCCATTCAGCATCTGTCAGTTTACAGTTGAAGCCAACAGGTGGTGGGACTTTGGTGACATCTTAAATGGTATCTGTAAAAGCTCTCTGTGTTAAGTTTTACAATAAACGTGACAGACAGCAGTTTAGGTCATATGTATTTGTTTATTGATCCCAAAGATTCATGTTCACCAGCTTTAAACTGTTAAAGGGGGGTAACAAGATAGATCAAGAAGGTCAATAAGGGGCAATGAAGAGAAAAGTCATAGAGAGAGAGAGGTACAGTTAGTAACGGTGGTGAGACACCGTACTGTCAAGGCAGAGATGATGACCTAACTGAGCCCCAGCAACAGAGACCAGAAAAGTTATTTGAGGCACCGCTTTAAAAAAAAAAAAATTGTTTAACTTTTGACGGTGGGGAAAAAGTGACCCAAATGGGGAAGCTATGACAGGATTCAATCCCTCGTCAGTGGGTGAGGGGCTTAACCACTATCTCTGGTCACACAGAATCTCTACTTTTGAAAGTTTTTAATGCCCCAAAACGTTGTCTTTTCTTGCTGGGAAAATTGTCTAGAAAATTGAAACAATCAAAACTTGGATTGAACATCTGAGTGCAACCTGGTGCGGTTTATTAGAGTGCCAGTGTGTACAGCTCACCTGGGATGAGTATGGTCTGTTGGCTCAAGATTGTTGTCTCCCTAATTAAAAACCATGGAGGCGATCATGTGTGTTTTTTTCTCTTCTTATGTGCTTTTGCTGGAGATAAGAGATATGTCTCTGTTCGCCTGGAAGAGTGCTGAGTGGGAGACTGTTTACACTACGCTATAGTAAGCTATCCCTCTCCCCCCTCAAGCTCAGAAAACAGAGGCATTGATGGATTCTATTGGATTTTGACGTCCTTGGGCTTGGGACGGTTTGGGCTTGAATGCTATGTGCTCACTATGTCGTGAGTTTGGGTCTAGTGTTGTGTGTCCTCCCCTCTCTCTCCCCCTCACTCATCTTTCACTCAACTCCACTGTGTACAGCCTAGAGAAGTAATATTAATAATAACAAAATTAGTAAAGAGTATAAAGTAAATCCCCTTGAAGGCTCGCACTCCAGTTCCCCCTCAGAACAGTGTTATTGTTTCAGGTAATCAACGCTCAGGGAATTTCACAGAAGCACTACAGACCACAAATCTTTGGCCAAATGTTTGCTTTGCAGAGGTCATTGTTAATGAGAGAGAGAGAGTCTATACACACTCAGTTAAATATCTCGATAAACCCAGGGCTCACAGGCTGCACGCCAGTGAACGGACAGTAGATATTATCGCCAATGCTTCATCCTCAAAAAGACTGTGGATGTCTGGCCTGTTTGGCTTCCTCCCTCTGTCTGTCTCTCTATCTCTGTCTGTTTCTGTCCATCTGTTTGTTTTGTCTCCTGATCTCGGTCTCTCTCTCTCCCACTCATTCCCTGTCTCTCTCTATCTCTCTCTCTTTCCACTGAGCGAGTGAATTGACACAATCCCATCTGTACCTTTCAGCACCAGGAAACCTTTGGCATCTTTGGAAAGTGGGCGCCACAATTTTTCACACTGGGTCTCAAAGGTTTCCCCGTCTGAGACTGAGTCTATAATCCACTGGCTGGTGCTCCCCTGACCAGCTTGGACAGACCTGTTGTTTTGTAGACTCATAACACCCTTCTGCTTGTGCCTGTGCATGCTCCGACCAATTGGATGACCCACAGACACATTCATACATAGAATGTATAGCTTGGCCGCCTTGTGAGGTTTTCATGGAAAAGAGTAAGAGGAAATGTAGAGACTGTAGAAGTAAGAAGGGTCTGCCTTTGTATCACCTTTTAACAAATAATACCATGAAATTAAATTCTTTAATTATATAACCCATAAGACCTGTAAAATGTATAGATTGGCCACCATGTGAAGTTTTCATAGGACAATTGTACTGAATGACTGTAGAAATGATTTTACATTTTAACCAATATACTGCAAGAACACATTTTTGCCTCGGAAGCTGTAAAGTAGCATAGCGGCTTCGTTATTGGCATCTATGTCAAACACCATAGAATTGCTTAGCAGTTGCATTTGTTCTTGAATTTGAGTGCTATATGCACTCTATCCCAGTCTGGTTTGACAGGATTCCAGACACATGGTATTTCTAGTATAGCTGTACTCTTTCCCTGGAGCTCAAACACTATCTGTGTTTGTTCAGGTGAAGGCGAATCACTTCATATCTAGTGTTTTCCCATTATCAATATCAGCGATCAATAGAGAATCAATAGAGGCTCTCCGACCATCACGTCTAACATTTTATGCTTCCTGTGAGGCTCTTGCCATGTAAAACCCATAGTCTTCACACACTGTGGTGTCAGGGTCTTTTTAAAGGAACTGATAGCGTTAAAAGATAGCATAGCCTGTGGGCATTACAATATGTGTACCAGATCTGCAGTGGTTGAAACTCTGTTATCTTTTCAGGTTTCTGAACAAGACACTCAACCTGCTAACTCACTGTAGGCTGCTCTGGATAGGAGTGTCAGCTAAAAGCCTGAAACTTTAAGGGAAGGAGGAAGAGCAGCTCTGCTGGCGTCAGAGGGCAGGTTAAAATAAAGCTGGTGTAGTGTCTCTCTAGATTTATGACGTAGACAAGAGGCTCTGGAAGCAACAGTATGTTAGTTCATGTGACACGTATCTTGGAAGTTACAGGGTGTCTCGTGTAATGTAGACCCTGCACTGAGATAAGTCACACTAACCACGAATACCTCAAGTAACAGTGTTTTCAAACAGACCATTTCAGCAAGTGAAACAGTACTACTGTCCTAGTCTGGCTTATTCAATCATGACAACGTCTTGTTAAACAGTATAAAGGTAACAACAGCATACAATGTCCAGACCATATCAGTTATGCCAATCAAATTTGACCAAAGATTCTCTCTGTCAACTTTGCAGATACGCGATGGCCCTGTACAACCAGCATGTCTGCCCTGTGAACAACTGGTACAGTACACTACACACACCGCTTTCTGCTCTTTGTTGACTGGCTTATAATCATTTATATTGTATGAGCAATATGTACTGAATGTTTCGAGGGTAATCCTAATTTAGGAGTTTATATAATACAGTTTGTGAAGTCAAGACTGTAATCACAGATGTCATCAAGACTACAACATGGAGATGTTCCTGTGACCATAAGAGACTGATAGATTCATACATTGAGTATGCAGTTGTAGTAGTGATAACCCATCTTAACCAGAAAATGTCCCCATACCCTCCAACAAAAACCCCTATGTGTTCACACATTGATCTTGCCAATGGAGCTGTACTGTGGTGTGACATCTCAGATTTAGTTCCTGTGAAAAAAACCTAACCTAAAAAAAAAAATTAAAAAAAATCTAACTAGAAGACACTCCAACAACATTGAACAATTCTCCAATGTGCTGTTAAACCCAAAGACATCATTCCTATCACTTAAACTTCAAGTTAAATTGATTTCTGGACCCTGCAAAATACCCATAGGAGTTGTAATCAAGTCTCTATCTCTGATAGTTTCAGGCCTATATGTCCTCCAAATCTCATGGAAATCCGTTCATAAGGGTTTGACATATCCTGTTGAAAATCAGATAACTAACAGGGGTTAGTTAGTTGCATTACCTTTGAATCCTTTGAAAATGCTTACTGTTGAAACTGCACTTTCTGAAAGGCTTTTTTCAAACCTGAAAAATGGGTTCATATCTCACTTGGCTCAAACCTGAAAGTTCCCATCTCTGAGACTGGGACCCATGTTAAAGACCACCAAGCCAGTCCAAGAGATTTAAATTAATTAATTCCTCAGTTTGTTCCATCTTCAACTCTTGCTGATGTGCCACAAAGCTCAGAAACACACTAACTGATCATTATTACACATCGCTGCACAGCTGTCCACAGTGAAAACTGTAGAAAGGCAGAAAAACACAATTTTCTCAACTGGTATGTTTATCCAACATTGATTCAGGAAAAGGTTTGTGGCAGGCTTATTTCACAAGAAGAAATAGTCCTTCGCTTCTCAATCTACATCAACAAGGCCCCACTCCACACTTCCTGGGCAGTCTTCCAGTAGTAATTCAAACATAGTGAGGCACGAGATGGAGAGAAGGGCAAAGGAGGAATGGAGGGAAGAAGATGGGGACTAGGCATTAAGTAAATAAAGTGGCACGGGATTATGGATACCGTAAATTTTAAGTTTTAGCAAAGGCAAAGAATGCAAACAAAGTGTGGTTCAAATAAAAGGAGGAGTAGCCTCTTCGGCAAGGACAACACCTAGAATCTCTCTGGAAGTGCAGTGACTTCTATGGTATGTGAAAAGTAAACAGGGATTAAAATCACCTGCCTGTCCCATTAATACAAGTCAATTAATACAAACAGACCAGCCTGGTACAGAAAGCAAACAAGCAAGCCAAATCTATAATAGTTTTGGCTGTCAGAAAGGAGGCTGCTGAAAAAGCTTCTAAAAAGCAGAAGAAGCTTATCAGAAGATGTCTGCAACACTTAAACACCTGCTCTAATCTTTCCAAGATCATATCATATCATATCATATCATATCATATCATATCATATCATATCATATCATATCATATCATATCATGTCATATCATATCATATCATGTCATATCATATCATATCATATATCATATTTGTTCTTGTTTCTTTTACTGGTACAAAGATATTTCATAGTATTTTGTTTCCCAATACAAATGACACTGTGTTGTGTTTTTGATGCCTTTTTGTTAACTAAATGGGCCTGATGTTCCTTTCATTTAAAACGATGTGTTTCTGTCCAGTTTCCATTGCAAAGGTTTTAATCAAAAGAACACACACAGCAAAGCATCTAGACTGTATTATTCATGGGACCTTTCACCTAAAACTATTTCAGGTTAATTTTTTACTGTCATTTGCGTAAGGTGTGAGGCACAATGTCTCAGATTTGGGATTTGATGTTCACCCATTAACAGTTTTAACCAGTCTGCTTGCTTTAGAAGTCCTGTTTTATAGAGATTCATCATGCACCATGGAGGCACTTAGTGCATAGAAGTAAATGTTTGACATCAAATGACGATAATTTTGCGAACTTCACGCTACTTTGAGCTTGTCCATGAGTCCTAGATACGTCACATTTTTTTAAAGCACTGGAGTTTAAATATCTCACATTCTAACCTGCTTTGTCAGCCAATATCCTCTGACCCTTCATCCACTGATGATAGTAGTTCTGTATCTATCTCTGTTGTCTGGAGACTGACGTAGCTGTGTGTGTGTGTGTCTGTGTGTGTGCAGGCTTTATAACGAATCATGCAAGGAGCAGCTTCCATTATCAAGAGGTCCTGTATTGTGCTGCACCGTGGACAACATACCTCTCATCAGGTTTGTGTCAGTCACATTGGCAATACTCACATACTCCAATACAGGAGTATTGGAGTAGCATTGCAACATTAATAGTAGTTCATTATCCCATGAAGCTGTTGTTATACCACATAATAGTCAGGAAGTCCAAGTATGTTTCCATTTTTGCCATAGTTGCCATAGTTGGAGGGGTCGAAATCAACTGAGGAGTCTTTCTCTAAATCCCATTCTCACAATAATATCATTTAATTGGAACAGAACGTATTGTACACATGATTTTGCCATGATGTAAACAGGAATATGTCAGTGCTGTGCCTGGGTTTGTGTTAACCATCTGAGACAGTGAGACAATTCCTGGTAATGATGTCAAATGCAATTTAAGGCATGAAAGTAGCTCAAAGTACCATATCGTTACCAATACAAAACCAATATTTGTTATTCAACATGTATATATGCAATGCGATTATTTACCAGTGATTTTGATCACCAACAGTGATTAAAAACAAAGGTACTCCCAAGTCTTTAGCCATGTGAGATAGGCAGTTTATACAGTCACGTGTCAAATGTCAAGAAAAGTATTCAGAAGTTAATTCGGTATGTTTTTCAGTAACTTACGTGAGACTATCTGAACTGTTCTCAAGGTAAACCCCACCCATCTGGTACCTCAGGCAGCTTAAAACAGCGCTACAAATTACCTGCAAATACTACTTGAGCCAGATCTGGTGTCAGGAGAATGTGTATTAGCCATGTGAGTCAGCCTCTCAGTCAAGGGGGCTGAGACCTCTTCCCCTCGACAGGAAGAAGGGTTTTTGTTGTGTATAGTGGATCCTCCACTGCTGTTTGAAACATAACCACGCTGAGTCACAGAATGTAAACAAGAAATGCTTCTTCCCCATACAAAATAAATCCAAGAATAATGAACTGGGTGTACTGTTGGAAAAGCTGTTCTCAATGTTAGAGGTTAATGTTATTATGGACCTGTCTGTGTGTTATCCCCTGATTTCACCTGTTACAGGCAGGTTAAATGTACTCCTGTTTAGTTTTTTCAGTAGCTTTCATATGGCTTTGGATACACAGATAAACACCTCCATGGGATGTGTGAAGCTCCTCACTATCCATCTGTATAAGGTGGTGTCTCTGCCAAACCCTTTTCATGATTATTCTTAAGTCATTTCTGCTTTACTAGATACTAAATAGTAGAAAAAGTAAATAAAACAAGGGGAAAATGATAACTAACACAGGTCACTGGTCTGTACTGGTATGTACTTCAGTCCACAAGGAAAGTCACAAGGAAAACCCATATGAACTATTCCTTCCCCTCTTGTTTCCATTACAGTAAGTGTGGAACCCTGCCACCCGAAAGTTGCTTCTTCAGTCTCATATGCAGCACTGGTTCCTTTATGGGTAAGTATCCACAAAGATACTTTAGGTTTAAAAGTATCCATTCAGATGCAGGTTCAGAAATACATGAATATACACAGTACAGTTTGGAAACGTATGCTTCAGGGATATGTTGTATGGTTATTTACCACACATATAGTGGTCGTCATTGAAGAAGGCCCCCAGCCAGCATCTATCCTGCATTAGCCCTGCAGGATTTTCCAAATAATTCCACTTGGGTGTGGAGAAACACTGCAGCAATAATTAAAGCAAGCACACAAAAAGTGGTTACATCTGTACAGAGACCTTAGCTCCATTACGACTCTACCTTACCCCATGTGTCTTACCCTATGGCCTGTTCTTGGTTGAATGTAGCTCTGTGCTCTCAAGACTTGAGGCTTGTTTTTCCAGCTGTGGCAGCGGCTCCAGCCAAGTCTCTTGTGTTCCACAGAATCCACTGCCAGGCCCGCTCACCCCTCCTCTCTGTAGGGAAAATTTACTCTATGCCCTGAAAGGTGCATTTTGAATGTGCCCTTCTGTGTGCCTCTCATGACCCAATAGCTGGAGCCTTCTGACAACGAGGGCGACTGCTATGGAGATACAGGCTGTGCCAAAAGCACTTTAAAAAGTATCATCTATTTTGGTTGGTTTACCCATAGGTCATTGCCCAATGTGTTTTTTTTTCTTTAACATTTGCTTTACAAAACTCACCCAGGAATTTACAGTCCAGGAATTTACCATATACGGTGTGTTAACCAATCATTAGTCTATTGAGATTTTCAAATGACCTCCACTCAAATTTGGTTTTGTGATTAAGCACAGTAGGCTTGAATAAATATAGGAGGGTGAGCATATGTGAATGGATATCTGGATCTCTTACAGGGACATTTTGCACCTGGATGAAAGCCATGTAAACTAAGGAGATAAAAAAACATTAAATAACTTTAAATAATAAAACTAGGTAGTCTCAGTCTCACCATTTTCATTTTTCACTGTCAGCATTTTCCACTACAGAAGTTTGCCAAACAGATAAAAAATATGAAATACTGTACATGGTAAGGTGTGCATAAGAGCTGAATGCGGTATAACATCTTGGGTGTTAACGCCTGCTGAGTGTGTTGCCAGTCTTCACTTCTCATAAACTCAACATTTTTCACACAGACAGTTTGATATTTACAGTACTTAGAAAGTCATTTGGAAAACTTTTCTCTTTGGGCTCTACAGTCCAGCAAAGCAATCTAACCTTTCGACATGTACAAGGTTTTGAATGACTTAAAGCGAGATAAACAAAAGCCACGCGGAAAGGGACAGGCGGTGATGTCATCGACTCCTGGGAGATCTGTTATTAACCCGGGAAGGTTAAGGGTCATGCGTCAAAGAGAGAAGTCACGTTTACTCCACCTTAAGTCTTGCAATGAAAGCTTCAGTGTTCAGGAAATTTCAAACATTTCAAACATCAAAACTTTTCAGTCTTCTATTCCACCCTCGCAAACAATACTCAGTTTGTGTTTGTGAAAAGGTTTGTTTAACTCCAAGGTGTGAGTTGAGATGAGAAGAATGGTAATGGTTGGAGCCTCACAGACCAGAAACTAGATCTTACACTGTGTTCAACCAGTGAAAAGCACAGAACACAAAGCAGGTAAACAATAAAAAAAAAACAGGCGAGTCTTCGCAATGTCCATTTGATCATCAGAAACTGGACAGTGTTCTGTACCGACAACATGAACATCAAAACACACATTCTCTGTGGTTGGCAGTGTGATAGACACCAGATGTGAACGGCATGAGCATCAGATGGAATTGTGGGAGGGCGGTGTGCTGCTATTGGAAATATTGTGAAACTGCTGTGAAGCTTTGATGGACCGGTTCGGTAAACAGCCATTAGGAATCTGCTCGCACAGAGCTTTCCAGTTCCTAGCACCACCATCCCTCTATGTTTTGGCCCCAGCCCTATGTGCCGTTCTCTGGATCTGCCTTTCAATGTTGAAATGTAGAGGGTAGTGAAACTCTCAGTAATCTTGAGTGTGCTTATCAACTTTGCATTAGCGTTGTTAGTGATATCAGGGAGCAATCATTCACAGTAAATTGGTAACCCCTGAATCTAATGGATTTGCCTCTGGAAATAAATCACCCCAGTTCTTGTTGTTTTTGAAAAATGCTTGTATTTAGAAGTAAAAATGGCATTTAAACTAGGAAGTCTAAAACAAGAGGGGAAACTGGGAAAAGACCCAAACTATAAACATGTCAAGTACAGTTAAGAGTGCGGGTACATTTCCTGGAAGAGAATGCATTTGGCCTTATGTGGTTGACCACATACGTGACAGAATCTTCTCTCTCCTTCATTATCTTTCACTATCTTCCTCTCCTCTTCATTTCTCATTTCCTGCTTGTTTCATTTGCTCCTCCAGTGATGCTGATTGGTCTGCTGCGCTATGCCCATGTAATAGAGAAGCACCAGAACTGTGTTCTCAACACGGCAGGCCTCTCCACAGGCTGGATCTGTGCTGCTGGACTCATCATGGTGGGAAACTTCCAGGTAATCAGAATCTGAATCTCAATCCGAATCATTAACCACCAAGCATAATACATTTACAGGGATTTGTCTTGGTGACATTGGGTCATATTGATAGATGACACAGTTCACAATACATACTGACACACATGGCACAAGGACACTTGTCTTTCAGTTGTCCTTTGTTCTCACGTGATGTCACAGTTCTCATCTTGCAGCCATTTTGTGTCTCCCCATGTAATCATCTAGTTTAATATAATCAAGGATGATAATGGCACAAGTGACAGCGACCTCTTCTTCCTCCTTCAGGCTCAATGGTAAAACTCTACTTTCATAATTGATTTTTGGTGTCTATCTTGACACCTGTTGATAGATATTGTGTATATGGGACATATAATAGTTTAACTACTCTAGTCAGTGGTGCATTAAATCAGTGTTTAATAGGAAGTATCTGTGATTACTGGTTGTTGAGTCACCAGTGTCCCGACTCAGGTTGGCTGAATAAAATGTAGTGTGCTAGCAGGTTAGGTGATAACAATAGAGGACATTTTACTACCCATCTTAAACTACTCACTAAAAATAGAAAAAACATCCTACCTAACCAATAGCTTGCAAACTCAATTACTGCATGGCTCACATGAACAATTATTTTGAAAACTTGGTGCATTCAGAAAGATTGAGCGCTATCTCACTGTTTGGGATTTTCACTACCTCCGGCTATTGTAAATCAATTGCTTTGTTGAAGTTGAGGTGGACGTTTGATCTTTGCCAGGGAGTTGGAGGTCCCTCAGGTGTGGTCTAGTGATCCTAAGGGGGGCTTTTGTTATTGTTGCAGCACCAAAAATGTGACCTTGATACCATAAATAGAAATTTCAAAAGATCTATTCAGTGCTAATCCCGTTTCATGTATTTCAGTCTGCCTGCTGCAATTTAGCAGGTAGAAATGTTTGCTTTATCCCCATAAAGAGCTAACATGCTTCATCCTACACATAAACTGTTATGCATTATCGCGTTGCAGGGTTTTATGAGTTGGTACCTTAGCAACTGAAAGCAGATGGTCTCTCTGGGCTCTGTGTAATATAAACAATACTGGGGTTAATGTTAGAGGTGGGCCACTAAGGAGCAGCGACCATGCTGCCTCTCTTTAACCAACACACAGATACCTTAAACTAATGGCCAAGATCTCTGGTGCAGGTCCAAGATTTACACGACTAAATCATCTTCACTGAGTGTAGCTATGGTCACAGATAACATTAATCACACTATTCAAAGTAGTGTTTTTAAATTGTAAAACATTGTCCTTTGCAACTTCTGAAGAATTTTCACTCTGATTACACTATTTAGGAGTAATCCATGGGATTATGTCACCAAATACTGTAGTTAATGATGGATTTGTAAGAGATTCCATCTTGAAAGCAACCTTCTCAACCCTATATGTGATATTTCTCGTTGAATAATGGTGTGGCTGATGTTTCTGATCCAATTCTCCCCTGCAGGCTACCAGCACTTTGTAGGCTTGCCAAACAAATCTCTCTTGATGTTCTGTTTGGAAATCGTCCGGCAGCTTCTCTGTGGTAGCATGATCTTAAAAACAAGAGATTTTGGCTCACTGGCCGGGTGTCTGTGTTCCTGCCCTCAGTACACTCAAGAGAAGTTCATCTTAAGGACGTACTCTCATGATCTTATCCTTAACTCTCCTCCCCCCACCTGCTCGAAACAACAACTCAGTATGAGTGTCACCTCGTGTGGCGATTTGTAACCGCTTTTACTGTCCAGTACCTGATTCTTCCCCAAAATCATTTGTTTGTTTGCAGTATAAAAAAGACAAGCCATGCAGTTTCTTTTGGTCGCTCTCTGCTCCCAGTCAGGCCAAAGTAACTACACGTTGTGTGAATGTGTTAACAGAGTCGTGGCCTGCAGCAAATCACAGCTTGTTATGTTTTCCCCGCACATGGTGATACAGAGAGACAGATATAGAGACAGAGAGCTACAGCACATGTGCATACCTGCATACATACAAATGCACAGGCACATAGGGAGGTGCAAGCACACACACACACCTACCTGTACATACTTAAATACACATTCCCTGCTCCTGGTATTGAGAGATTTTTGCTAGGAATGTAGTGTGTGTTCAGCATTTGAAGCATCCAGTGACATTTATGTGCTTGGGCATGTGGGTATGTGTGTATCTGTGGGTGTGGTGTCATGGTTTCAGCCTCATCTTAATCTGATGCGGCAGATAGAACTGTGGTTGTATGAATGTGGCCATGTATGTCTGCATGCACGTGCACATATGCTTGCGTGTATGGATATGCACGTGAGCATGTTAAAGGTCAATGTTGTGTGGAGGCCCTTTCCTGTGTCTGTGTGAAGCATGTCGGCTCAGATTTCTCTCGGTCTGTCTGCACATGCCTGGGTCCCATCAACCACGTTTTGGCTGGGCTGGAGTTGCCCACAGCGAAATTCAGTTCTGGGGGTCGGTCTTGCAAATTACCGACAAGTTGTTGGATTGGGAGTTGGGGAGGCTGATCCCTACTCAGCACCCCGGGGAAACTCCACCCCCAGAGCCTTCAACCCCAGCATCAACCTCTGTCCGCCTCTTCCTGCCTGCTCCTGATTGGCTGCTGGGCCCTCCTCCCTTTCTGTGCTGTAGGAAGAGGCCTCCATTTCTTTCCTCTTACATAATGAACCTCGCTGCTTGCCTGAGAGTAAACATGTCAGGGATGTGTGAGCTCGTAATGTATATAAATACGTCTCCTGTCTGCATCTGCTGAGTGGATGTTTTGTTGATGCGATAAACAGATACACACAAAATCCCCGCTGCTGCTTACGTCTTGGAGTTGGAGTGCTGATGCTGGATCAAAGTCTGTGGAAATCGTGAATGAGATGCTGAAATAATGGTTGCAGAAAGGAGACAAGTAATATTACATTAGACCATTAGAGTATATTACATTAGACCATTAGAGTATATTACATTAGACCTGGGCCTGCATATTGTATGCAGCATCCAAGATATCAAGTATCCTAGCCTAGGATGGCTGATTTGGGACCAGTTTGCTTCTTAAGTCCTAATGTTCATAATGGTCTTTCATCCAGTGGTGGATTTGTCTAGATGTAACCAGGGAAATGGGTCTCTCTCACTTTCCCCCTAAATCCCATTGTTAAAAAAGTTTGATAATTTGCCTAAATCAAGTGAAGCATGTACAGATTTAAGCCAGTCCTGCTTTTTCTATGTGGACTGTATTGAGTTCAACTTGACATGATCCAGTCTCTTTCAGCATGGTGATGTAGCTGATCTCTTTGACTTTACAATTAAGTATCTTTACACTTTCCCCTGTTCACATCTCATTCTCATCGTGTATTTTCCTGGTGCAGATTGTCCTCCCTGATCCAACGAGAGCCCTGAACATGACATTTTGTGCCAGATGACATTGTAATTGTGATTATCTAGAGTGGTGGTGAAGGGTCACGATGACCGTGTGTGTGTGTGTGTGTGTGTTTAATGTGTGTAATGTGTGTTTTTACTGACTTTGTTGTGTACAAAAATGTCCCCACGAGAACAAACATGATGGTCACATTTAAAGGACAGTTTTAGGAAAGGGGTTATTTACAGGGTTGAGGGTTAGAATTTGATTTAGGGTCAGAATTAGAGTTGGGGTTGAGGGCTAAGGCTCAGCACATAGTTTTGAGGGTTAAGGATATGGTTAGAGAATGACCATTTATCAAGAGAATTGTATCACAAGTTTGTGTGTATTTTGTGTTTATGTGTGTGTGCGCCTATCTGTGTGTCTGTGTGCCTTCTAGGTGGATTATGCAAAAGTCCTCCACTACGTTGGAGCTGGAGTGACCTTCCCCACCAGTATGCTGTTCGTGTGTCTCCAGTCTGCCCTGACCTACAGACTGGCCAAGACCCAGGAGGAGTACCGAATGGGACACGTCCGTCTGGGCATGTCCCTGCTGGCACTTATTGCCCTGGTGCTCAGTATCCTTCCAACATGCTGCAAATGTCAATTCACAGAGTGGCTGTGTGAAAAGGGGATTCCACTGAAATTGTCTTTTAGCTTGTTATGCTGCAGAAGTAGACATTTTCCTAAAATTACTAAATTGTACCCACACCAAGAACATACAACAGTGACAAAAAATGTAGATGTGTAATAAAATGTGCGCATTACATTTTGTTTCAATCATCTCAAGCAAGGTAATTCGATGCTGCCATAGCGTTGCATTTTCTTTGATCTTGAGAAATTCTGCTTGAAATCCACAAAATTTCAACATTTGCCTCACACCAATAAGTTACAGATCAGTTCCCCCAATGTGGTACAACCTGTGGGGGCACTCAGAGTTTGAATCGTGGCATTTGTGTCAGTTCAGGTCGGTGAAGAGGTCCTCTGGTATTTTAAATGGCACCTAACCAGAGGAGTGTGTAGTATTTGGTGGCGGCATCTTGACTGTGAGAGAGAGTTCTTTGGCCGTCCACATGTTGACAGTGGCCATTGTCCCTCCATTGTGTTGGTACGTACATTATAATGTGTTGCATGGCCCCCTGCTGGAGAAAGAGTGCCGCGTCCCGTGTGTGTGTTTACTTATCCTCACTCACTCCACACTCCTGCTGTGCAGCTATTGTTCTCCTTAACCTCTGTTCACCAGGTGGGGTTTTCTTTTGCCAGGAGAGCTTTGCCTTGCAGCACGCCTCTGCCATATTCGAATGGATCTTCTGCATGCTCATCATGCTGTTCTATGGGACGTTTGCATTTGAGTTTGGGGGCATGTCAGGGGACACCCTGATGGTCCTGTCCAGGGGAGGAGGGGTCCAGAACTTCTCTGCCGTTGACCGTAAGATAGAGGTGGCAGGAAGGCCCAACCACCACCAACCAGAGAGTTTGGCTATGCTGTAACCTAACTACAGCATGCTACAGTGTCCCTGACACTGTAGCCCAAAAGGTGACTGATGGACCAAGGACCTATCTGGAGGACTCCAAAGTGGATCCAAGAGAGCTCAGACCCTGCGTATCATCATGCTCAGTATTGCACTTAGCCATGGTGCCAAAGCTAAACTAGCCACCAAAGACTTACAGACTATGGACTATTATACTTGTCAGGCAAACAGGCTGGGACTCACACGCAGAGAAGAACCGACATGCTAGTCAAAGTTCAAGACCAATTTATTAGTGTGAGATCCAAAATGTAGTCAAGACAGTCCAATACCAAACAGGCAACAGGGCTAAGGTACCAAAAACAGCAGGCAAAAATGTAGTCAGGAGAAAGCAGGCCGGAGTTGACAAGATCAGTTCAAAAACAGGTCAGATACTCAGGCTATTTCATCTAGGCAAGCTAAAATGTTCTGGCAGGGGATTGCAGGAACAGGTCTGTATTTATACTAAATGCTGATTACAAATTGCATGCAGGTGTGGAGGCTGGAATTGAGTGAATCCTCTGATAGGCTGGGCAGGAACAGGTGACAAGCAGGAGGGGGAAACTAGGTTGGTGGGCGGAGACAGGAAGACAGGCTATGAGGAAGAACTGCTGCCAGGATCCATGACAATACTGCTTTGTAAAAGTGCGGGCCAGAATGCGAAACATTGCGCATGTTGTGCGTTACAAATGCCTTTTGGAACACAATGAAGTGCCAGTACACAATTGTGAACACATATACACACACATACACGCGCACACACACACACACACACACACAAACAAGGATCAATCCTTGATCTTTGCTTTAATCTTCATATAACAATCACTCTCTGAATTGTTGACTGCAGTTGCCTTTCATCAGATTCAGTGTCCTGAAAGTGCCTTAGATGTCTTAGCTTACAGAGCAGAATGTTGCAGGGTCAGTATTGGCGTTTGTTTTTATGTTTGGAGGTTCAGACCCCGAACTCTGTATTGTTTCTTCTCAGGAAATTCTGTTACATCATCAGCTTTCACTCAGTGCCTCAAAGATAAGGGAAAACCATTCAAAACCTCTGACAATAGAGGGATTGTTATTGTGTGCCAAGAATTATTTGTTTCATATGTTAAAGGATTTGTGTTGTTACCCACATTCCACGGCTGGACGCTTCTGTCCCCCCCTGTTGTATTGACAGTTTTACATCCATCCATTAGGGGGCGCTCAAATTTTGTGTTGTTGTGATACAACTTTTAGGGAAACACAAGTGGACAATTGCCCGAGTACATGTCTCATACTTTTATTATATGTTATATGTATATGCCTTTTGTGTAGCTTCAACTCCTTGCCACATAAGTTGCCAGTTGTGTCATAGCTCTCAGTGAGCTCTTAGTGGGACCAAACTAGAGGAGAAAATCACCATGCTGTATATGATCATAGACATCACTATGTTTCCAAGAAATAATGTACATTAATGTATGCAGAAATATTTTTTTGTTAAATTTAAAAAAAATAAAATAAAAGCAAATGAAAAAAAATTTTTTTTCTTAATTTCGTGTTTTGATCCAGTGAGTGAGTCAATATATGGAGCTTCATAATATAATTAAAAAGGATGCCTTCTTGTTAAAATGTTTTATTGTTCAAAAAGCATATTTACATTATTTTCCACTTATATTGACAAATTGTGTGCGAAGAATCTGATATGATCAGCTTTTAGAAAAGAGAAAGATGACACAAAAGTGACAGTGGTTCCCAAGACAGTAGATTCACAGGGTCTTTTCTCTACTTAACAACTGAAGAGTCAGAGGACAGCTGAAACTGTTTGGGGCAGCCATATCTCCTTGCTAGTAATTGGCTGCATTTAGATAGTGCTTTTACCCAAAGCGCTTTACAATATATGCCTCTCATTCACTTTGACATGTGAACAGGAGGAGCTGGGGAATCAAACAGCCAACCTTGTGATCAGTGGACAACCTGCTCTACCACTGAGCCACAGCCGCCCCGTAGTATTACACCGTGTTTCTGTTTTGTATCCATTCTTTGGAAATCAACCACAGAGTGTCTACAGGTCTCAGCAAGTTACATTCAGGATGTTTTAATACCAATTAAAATAAAACTTAAGACCGATTTCAAATAGACCTGAAAAGTAAAAATACGTAGAGCATTCAGAATACAGGTCTGTGGTTGATTCATCACTAAAAACTAAAACCTAACCATGCAACAAACAGGGGCCTTACATTTCCATTCCCCATTCCTAAACATGACAAATACAGCTCAATGGTTCTTATTTCATATTTCAGTGAGACGTTATAGAGGCTCTGAAATGTCTGCAAACAAATGTATGGCTATTCTACCTTTACATTTGGTCATTCACCTATTTCTGCTTTGTCTGCTTTGTGCACCTTTTTCAACTTTGTCACCCAGCTAAATGTCTTAAGGTATTGCAGAAGATTTTGAAACCACTTCGAAAAGCTGCACTGAAAAGTAAAACGTGTGTGTACCAAACTCTATACATGGGTCTGTATACTGGATCTATGTGATAAAAATATCAGTATCTCCAGTTGCTATTGGGGGGGTTATGAAGTCATCATAAATTACAGGTGACGCCCCTTTTC
>CABFOQ010036363.1:0-21992 GCA_900660455.1 Gephyroberyx darwinii
ATTTAAGCAATTTACTGATACCCAGAGCAATTTACAATGTAGCAGTAGGATTAGGCTCCAGTTCCTAAATTACTTACATTAACATCGCAAGCAACCAATAGCAAGGGGTGCAAGGGTCAGAGTCGAAGTGCTCTGATAGTATTCCTATGGCCACGCTAGGATCACTGAAGGGAAGAAGTATAAGGGAAAGAATACAAATACGAGCTAAGGAGGGACTTGGAAGGTTTGTATTTTTTGGGGATAGACGCAAATGAGAACAAATAGAAGAGAAAGTTGGGAGATATGATTCGGTGAGTTTTCAAAAGAACGTCAAAAGAAGCTCGCCAGAAGAAAACACTTCAAGAGAACAAGACTAAATGAGGATGTACAGGAGCCGGGATTCCTTATCTCAGTGTGTTCTGATGCTAAATGCTACATGCTACATGCTACATGTTATACTTCAGTAGCGGGGGGCTCAGGGCTCAACTGGATCTGTGCTTGGACCCTTATAGGATCTGCGCTAGAGAAGAGGCGCAGAACAAAGCCGGATCAGACGTGTATCCTTCATGCCCCTCATTGATGTTGCTCCACCAGAGTACAGAAGCAGGTTTGTGACTAGAGGCCTGGGATCACGCACCGACTTCCCCGCTGGGATGTGAGTGTCTCTCCCTAGAGTCCCATCACACACTGGTGCAACACTCGCAAACATCAAGGGGCTTTTGCTCTTTTATGTTTTATTTACTCTCTGCTTCTCCTCTTATAATAACGAAATAGAGAGTTGCACAAGAGTACACAAAATGCAACAAACACTCCATTCCAATTAGGCTTTTAGCAGTCAACTACGGGTCAATTAGGAGTGAGATTCAGCAGCTGAGAGCTCAGCTGGAGCATAAGCTTGGAGATAAAAGCTAAATTTGGGAAAAAAAGACTCCTTTTTGCCATGTATCTGGGCTCCGGAGAAAAAGAGATACGGGCAGAAAGAGATCATAAGGGGGAAAAAAATCTCTTTAGCGATTGCACTGAGCTGCAATCGCTAAAGAGATAAATAGGATCAAATTCAATCAAACTGAATTCAACTACATACCGATGTTCCTTTGCTGCCATAACACCCAGCTAGTTATGCCACACAGTAAAATAATACTCTCTTATCCACTATAAATCAGAATGTATTAATAGAGGAAGTACCCTGTTGAGACGCCATTATAGCCTTTTAAAGAAAATGCCTCCATATCAATAAAGGTACACGATCATTTAAAGCTTCTCTGTCTAGTTTTAGGAAGCAAACGCCAACCTCTGAAATGTCTAGCTTTAGACCTGAATAAATAACATTTTCAAGGATGTTTGAAGCCAGTAGGCAACTGCTTGGCTGCGGTGATGCTGCCCTCCCACCACAGTTACACTAACAAGAAGCATCTTTGAGGGTAGCTGCTGGTTCTCTTTGCTTCAAACTGTGTTTTTTTATGCATGATGACATTTTAGCAATTGCAAATAATCATTATATTCGTCTCAGTTTTTTTCTCACCAGCTCACCATCAGCTTTAATATAGCCAGCCTATTGATAAGCGGCTTCCATCTCCCGTCATATCAAAGTCTGTGCCAGCTGCACCTTGGGTTGAGGTTGTTTGTCTTCATTAGCATCCCGTGTTTCTTCAGTGTTTTCATTAGCGAGGTCCCCTCCTGTATTTGTCAACCGGAGTGAAAGGCCAGAGACACAACAGAATGTGGGTCACGCTTTAATCGTTTTCATGCTATCTCTTCCACTCTCCGAGGTGTTTGTTTTCCATTAGCCGAGGAGAGACTTTCCCACACTGGGGGTTCTTGAGCAGCTGGTACAGCCCGGCCCTGCCAGTCTTGAGAACGGAGATGTACTGCGAGGCTGCGGATTTATTCCCAAACATTCCTCGTTTCCCACCTGCGGTACGGCCGCGAGGTGATGGCCGGCCTTGAAAACCGACAACAATGAGGTCACGGCGAGGTGAGATGTAACTTGTGTGGATTCCAGAGGGAAACTCAGGCGTCATGCCACAGCAAAGTAGTCAGAGAAACACATACTCAGCAGCGGTACACACCCACACACGGAACAGTAACACTAGCGTCATCCAATACATATGATTTGAAAAAATTGACACCTGCTGTTAGAAAATTATTGGTGGTATGAAACATGAGGTGAGTCATGCTTACAAAACTTTTTTGAGGGTAAAACCTTTTGAAATACTGATGCATTTCAGGTAGCAACATGTTTCCAAAATGAATGTATAGCATTTTGGAATAGAAATCATATACCATACATACAATTACTACATTATTATCAGGTAGTGTGACTAAACAGTAAGCCCCTCGGACCAACAGGGACATTCTTCTTTTTAATCTCATGTGACTTGCTTTCATTGTACCTACAAAGGTCACTTTGCCATACTGTAAACATGTCATATCAGATTCAGCTGATCTATTTTTATGCCTCTAACAAGGGGCTATGGCAATTCAACACACATAGACACACAAGTGCACTTACAAATGCACGTGCACACACACTCGCACACACGTATGCACACGCATGCACACCGATGAAAGTAGTGCATGTAGATTAACCTCTATAATAGCTCAATCCATTAAACAGATCCAGATAGGAGATCTGCGTAATCGCGCTCATGTACCATCGTCCATCTCCAATGCACTCACCCTGCCGAACACAACGGCGCCGACGCGTAATCATCGCACAACGTGACCTCTAATTAAACTATGAAGAGTAACTTTGAGGAGGAATTGTTTCCTGCACTCCATTTACATGTATTACCAGCTAATGAAAAAAAATTCAGGTACTGTCAGCAGTTTAATGAGCCTCTCACCTATTGTTTGAGCACTTTTCAGTGGAACCGCATCTCCCTTCCTCCTTGCTCTCATCAAAATTGACTGTAGATACTACTCTCAGTGTGTAAGTTGCAGTGATTAGCAACCGTGATTTCAGCTCATTCTTAATTAACCTTCTTCTTAATTCCCTCCCCCACTCGTTTTCCACCAGAGACAATGGAGATAATGCACTGAATGCCTGTGAGACTGAGCCTATACCAACGCCAGGGTGACAGAGATACGCCGTATCTCACCATGTGCACAGTAACCAAGTCAATGTGCAAAAGACGGAGAAGATCATCTCGAAACACAAAATTCACAAAATGGGGGTGCATCCCATGGTCCTAACACTGACACTCAATGGGTACAGTACGGTGCTGACACTGGCTATGTTTACATGTGCACAATAATGTGACAGTCTGCCAATAGTAAAACAATAGTGCGATTAAGGCATTTTTATGATTCCATAAAGTGACACCTCCCCTAGTAATCAGGTTTACGTGCGATGTGTGGTTAAGTATTGTCTTTACGAGCTAGGCGGAAAAATAAAAAAGTGCACGTGCAACTTGAGCACTTGAGAAATGCGATTAAGGTGTATACACGTTCTGACTGGTCTCTGTTAATGTGAGTAAAATTGGAGTACATGTTACTGCAATCAAGCTCACTAATATAATCAGAGTGTGGTTGCACATGGGTCCTGCCTTACTCGCATTGTTGCCTTAATCGCATTATAATCACATTTTGTGCATGTAACACACATGTGCTTGTGGACAAAAGCATCCAGTAAAGGGCCTCTATCAGATGGGGTCCTGGTGGGTTATTAAGATCCACCCACCATGTTCTTGTCACCGGTTTGAATCCAGCTCAAGCTCATCTCTTCTTCTCCAGCATGTCATTCTCTACTGTATATTATCTAATAACGCAGAAATGCCACAGAAATAATCTTTGAAAGAAAATATACACATCAGTGAAAGCAGTCACATTCAGTTAGTCAAGACGAACCCATGGAGTCTGATGGACTTCTCTACACAGGTCTATTTGTTCAAAGCATGTCTCACTGCTCTTTTTTCCTAGGCAAAGTCAATCAGGGCTATTGATTTTCACTGAAGCGGTATAGTGATCTATGCTTGCATAATATACACCAACTTGCAGGCTCTCCCTCCAACAAACATTTATCTTTGCTCTGGCAGTTAGTTGAATGGAAGAAAAATGGAGGAGGCGGGGCCAGCTAAATACCCAGAGCATGTAGTGGTTGTTGGTTCAGGAGAGAGGCTCCGAGCTCAGTGGTTCTGGGCTGAATGGCTGGACGCAGGGGATCACAATCAGGCCAGCCTGTGTACTGATCGCCCCAGAGCCTCCAGAGATCTACTGGGCTAACAGTGTTGTTCAGCAGTGCGGGGAGTGTTTTCAGAACCAGGTACCCACGGCCATGGGCCAAACTCAGAAGCATGATTTCTAAGTGCTGGGGAAATATGTCAGGAATGTGATGTGATGTCATGGATCAGAACTAGCAATACTATGGTAGTCAAGTCATATTTATTTATAAAAGGCATTACATGCTTGGTGCTAATAGGCGTCAGGTCACTATTCAGTGCAATCAATTTAAAAGCACACATATTTCTTCCATCAGAGTCCATAAGCTGTGTACTCCTACTGTAGTTGCACATATTTAGCATGTTTATTTAGCGTCCTGAGAGTAAATACACAGCATCTGTATCTATTTTGGGGAAAGGTCACTTGATAATTAATGCTCAATGTTTAAAATACAGATATTTGTATCCTCCCAAATGTTACGATTTTATAAATCAGAGGTAATACAATAATATTGCACATTGAATTTACCCACTTGAGTGGGCCTCTTAAGGGATAGGTATGAAAACAATTATAACATCAAAGTGCATTGAGTGCATTGAAAACGCACAACACAATATGAGGCCATGAAAACCATCACAGTCCTAATTACTCTCCGAAGTGAGAAAGAAATCACTCATTTTCAGATACAGAATTAAAATTCTATATTTCCCTTTGAGCTCCATTTAGGGGATAATTCATACCATAACAGCCCCACTTGGTAAAACAGTTTGTATCTAATGATCGCCTTAAAGTACTGTAGTGTGTGTGTGTGTGTGTGTGTTTTTCCCCTACTGCAAAAAAGGTGCTGATTATTCCTATTAGAAGCGTGTTGTGTTCCAGGCACAGTAACAGCACAACAGGCAGTGTCATCTGCCAATGTTATTTCATGCTCGGTTGGGTGTGAATCAATTTCATTCCGGGGAACAATTACTCAAGATTGCAGATTTTTTTTCCCCATCCTTCCAATCATAACACTTGAATCAAATCATTGTGCACTGCTCAACATACAGTGCCAGAATGCAAACAGATCGGCTGCTCAGTGATGTGATCATGTGACATTGTCAGCCATGACAGGCCATTTCCAAGGGGAAGACAGTCGTTCCCTCGCCACAATGTTTTTCTTTCTCCCTCAATTTAAAGCTGCAGCAAAATATTCCCACTATTTTTCTCTTCTTTTCTCTAGGTCAATAAATACCACTCGCGCCCCCGGTGAACTCTGACTCGGAGCGTTTACATTGTCGGGGCAGGGTAGTCAAACAAAACACGGGATGGATGGGAGATAGAGCCTCACACATTCTCCCATTACTCACATGAAGAATGCTGGCCCCGCGGCGATGGACAGAGCCTGGATTCCAGCGGCCTGGCTGGACCGACGCTGACAGTTATTTCTGGCCTCAGAATTGGAATGAGGCAGGCTGGAGGACGGGAAGGCTACGTGAGGAGCCATGCTTCAACAGTTAAAGAGGCTGATCGGCGTGAGGGTGTGCAGCTTCCGCCAACCTGGAGGTGTCATTCAAGCCCGGCTACCTCTAACTGAAGGAAAGGGTCCATCCATGGATCACTAAACAACACAGACAGACAGCCCCTCTCCAATTAGACCTGGCTCCAATGTATCCGCCCCATCTTCCACTGGCTTTTAGTTAGACATGGATGGGTGTATGTTGAGTAAGATCAAGGTGAATACAATCAACGTGGCAAAGTGCTGACGAGTTTTAAAAGTCAGTAAGAGTTTTGTTCTGAAATGAGATGTCAAATGAAAACTAACAAAGATACTAGCTAACGCAGTTACCTTACTAGGTAAGTGTTTGGTTACTCACTAGATCCTCTAAAGTTCCTCATGTAATGATTTTTTTGTCCAGAATAAATGGACAAGTGCTTTATAGTCAATTGAAGATATAGAGCTGAAGAACTTAATTTCTATTTGTTCACTAAATATAAAAGTTTGCTGAAATTCAGCTAGGAAGCAATAATTTTCACACTAAGGAGTAAGAATATGTGTTTTGGCATCATGTCTTGATCTCATGTCTTTGTTGCAGAGGAACACCTGAGAGAGGGTGAGTACACCACATACATAGATTTTCTTTTATGCCTGGTGAACTACTCATCCCTTCCCTGTCCATCTCACACTGATACCAAACTGCTTTTACAAAGCCTGCAATCTGCAAGCCCTGATTTTTCAAATTGACAAAGAAGGAGCTATTTCTGAAAGAAGCACAAGAGCATTAAAAAAGCACACAAATAGAAGAAGAACAAGGAATCGATAGAGTTTCTCTTCTTGCAACATTGGGAATGTGCGATGTGGTGTATTGTACGGTACATCAACCTTCCACCCACACTTTGCAGATCTAAACAGACACCGCGCTTGTTGTTCGTTGTGTTGCCACAGCAATATTTCTATTTATCCTGTGAGACAGCTATACAAATAGATGAAGTGCAACAACATGACATTTTCTGTACTTCAATTACTTTGCGGGGCTGGGCCACGTGGGTTAAAAGCCAACAAACCATAACTTTCCCTGACATTTCCTCCCCCAACAGTGACCGTTGATGGATTCTCCCTGACAAAGCATTCATTATCGCGGAGAACAGAGAGTGCACTAAAATCTCTTCTCTTTTCTTCGCCCCTCCATCCTCTGCCTCCCTGTCCAAATCGAGATGAACTCGGCTGTAGAACAGAATGGGCTCCACACACCGTCAGAGGGAAAAGCGTTGAGACGCTGCATGATATTCGCTGGCAATCAGAAAGTATTTTCTTATTGCAGGGCAGCCATTATGGTGCAGTGGGCAGAAGGGCATATCAAATGGAAACAACTGCTCTGTGCCAGCTCAGATTTGATCCTTCTACAATGGGAGAGGCCGCTATGGAAATGAGCTATGATTGTGTGCTATTGGAGATTAGCATCCCTTTTATCATTTATCTTGGGGGTTCAATGCACTGTGGCTCAGTGGTATCCAAAACACACCAAGTCCCCAGACACAGCAGCGGTCCCACCCAAAGCCCTTTGGAAGATCCACTGAAAATTTAAAAAATACATTTCATAAAAAAAAAAAACCCACCCAAAATTCAATCAAAGACTGAGTTTGAGTTAGTAATGAATGCAATGGTTGTGGATCAGCTCTGCGTCAAAAATGGAACTGGTGTTACAGTTTGCTGTACGGTGACTCTCGCAAGGGAATAATTTAAATGCCAGGTTCAGTGTCTTAATCTCATCAGTCTCACATACATGCATGCACACACACCACAGACACACACACACACACACACACACACACTGGTCTTATCCACCCACAGGCAGGGGACTGATTGTCTGATAGCATTAGCATTCCTGTCCAACCCTGATAGAAGCAACACAGGAATCAGGCTCACTTCAAGAGGTTCACATCACAGACAGAAACACATCCATTCACTGTGGACAGGCTAATAAATAAAAGAGTAACCCCGTGGCAATAACAAGCCTATAAAGTATAGCTATGTTTTACAAGTGAATGAGACGGTGGGCCAAGAAAGATGGTTACCTTGCAAGAGCCAAGCACTCTGTACTTTACAAGGCTGGGAGGAGAGTGAGTCTATCCAATACTGCACTCTCTGCTATTAAGCTTCTGCAGATTGACTCCACTCCATCATGATATAATGAAAATCTCACAGCGTCACACCATGAGTTATCATGTTTACACTATGGAGATGATATACATCTCTGAAGGAGGAAGATATGAAATGGACTGAATGAACTACACTACAGCTTGAAAAAAAAAAAAAACATATTCAAACATCTTGAATCAGCCCCTGTACACTGTAAGTGCACTGAATGAAAAACCAAAGCAGAGCAGCACAGTCTGGAGCAGCACACCTCAGACAGTGTGTTATATTTAGACGGCTTGTGTTTTTACCAGAAGAACCAAAAGCAAATCAATCAGGGCGAGCTAACTCAGTGGCCTCAATTACAGGGAACGTCTGAGCAGCCCAAGCACTGGCCTCATCATGTCAGAGTTAGCCTTGCTGCAGTCCACCGAGACTACAATCAGCAGCACACAACAGAAGTATAAACACATTAGCTTTAATTAGATTGTGGCCAAGGCTTTGACTCCATCAAATCTAATACATATTATGTTGGATTTAATCCAGCTGGTTGCTATGGTATTGTTGCCGCAGCAGTCAAGGGGGACTGGGGGAATGTGTGCTGCTGGGGAGATGGTGATTCGCTTAACTGAAGTGTGTATGTCAGGGTTGGTGGCAGTGTTTGTGTTGTTTGTCTATGCTCGTGTGTGTGTGTGAATGTGTGTGCATGCATGATATGCTTATATATCTATATTTTTTTGCACTACACATACCTTGCATCATATATTTTGTACCTTGTTTATACTATTATTATTTATACTGTACATATTTAGTGTATTCATCTCACTCTGTTCATACTGTCAATATTTTCCATGCTGTATATATCTTAGCATATTCATATCTAACCCTCACTGTTTATTTAATATTTATATTACCACTATACATATGTACATACTCTGCCCTTTACTGCTATTTGCACTTCTGGTTAGATGCCAAACTGCATTTCGTTGTCTCAGTACTTGTACTCTGTGCAATGACAATAAAGTCATATCTAATATAATCTAATGATAATGTGCATGTTAGCTTGTGTGTGTGGTTAGGGAGGTGGGGGGGTGCTATTTGTACAAATGTATGGCCATGCATATGTGTGTGTCAGTGCAACCATGTGTCACATTGAACATATGTTGCTGAGCATCTCTCTCCGTCCCTTTTGCGGGGAGGGTGAGCTGTAGCACACGGCAGGACTCTCCCTGAGCTGATCCAGGGGGACAACATGGAGGAGGGTCCCGAGGCCAGAGGGTGATGGGTGGGCCTGAGGTCCTCAGAGGGCTGCAGGGGCTGTCACAGGTCTGTGCATCTCCCTGCTCACTAAGGCAGTCAGTTGGTCAAGGATGCTCGGCACGCTGGATCTGCACCACACAAATGGACACGCTCACATAAACACGCAGACAGTACATGCAAATGCATACACACATGTACATACACAACACACATGCACACAATAAATACACACAAATACATACACACATGCATCCATAAAAACATAACTGTACATACAAATGCATATACACACGTGTGCACAGAGCCATAATGCATACATACACACCACAAACACACACACGTATACAGCACACACATATGCACACTCATACACTGATGCATTGGTGGAAGTATTGCATGTGGATTATCCTGTATAATAACTAAATCCATTAAACAGGTTCAGTCATAGCAGCGGATACAAAGCGGTGCAGAGCGATTAGAGTAGACAGTGGCACCACCATCGGTGACAACTCATTGTTGGCAAGAGGGCTCCCCGTCCATATCCTGCGTCTGCCACGGTTAACTCTACATGACACGGGGCGCTCACACCGCTCCAGTGCTACTATTGCTGACAGAGACCAGCGGCTCTCCAGCCCCTATTAGAACACAAGAGCCCTACAGACATCTCTGTCCCCTCTGTCTACAATTCATCAAGACACCTCAGTCTGGCTTCACCCACAGCTCTGGTCTTTCTTTCTTATCTCTTGGGACCTCAGGGAAAAACTTAAAGCCCATGATCTGTGACTGCTTTGTGGTGCCCCCTGTTGAAACACTGTCGCCACACCACTGGCTTTGCTTACATCGTAGTCTTGCGCGGCCAATAACACTATTCCTGGGGCGGTGGTCTTCCAGAATGGTGTAAATCATTTACGGGCTCCACAGAATGAACCATTCCAGCGCTTCAAATACTCTATCAGCATGTTTTGATTTCTCACGTTACCTGTAGCTAGTTTGGGACTTTAAAAAGAGCAATAACAATGGAATATACCCCAAATTTAGTTGGTCAAATAAATCGCTCTTTGATAGATTTTTTGATAGGAAAGAAAACATGATGATCAACGAGGCCAGGAATTCATTGGTCACATGGATCTGTTGACTCTGTCCAGAGACGCTTTTCACACAGACTGGTGGGTGCAGTGTGGGTGACACAGCAAAAACAATTCATCTTAGCAAGTCGTTTAACCTTCTATTCAGTCTTGAGCTATTATTTCCTTGAAACAAGTTTAAAAATCTGGTAGTTAGGAGAGATATTGTCACTTGTTTCCAGATATCTGACAATGCCTTTATATAAAGCTGATCACTCCATTTATTTCATGAAAATTGGAAACAAGTTCATTGAGCTCACATCATTGGTCATTTTTTCACTTGTTTTAACAGAAAAGGGGGAAGACTTTAAGAGTTAATATGAGTTTACATGGCATGTTGAGGTGGATATTTTTTGCAGTGTGGAGCAAACCCACAAAGGAGAGAACCCTCAAATGTCACAGCCGCTGCCTCAGCAGATCCCTGGCCAATGGACACAGTGAATGACGTTAAGAGGCCCTGCTGCTGTAATGTGCAAACATCACTGTTTGTGCTGTTCTGGCTTTAGCCTACACCATTCTCTCTGCCTCTCCAGACTTGGAGAGCAGCACCCAAAGCTGTGTGCAGTTACACGTCTCTAATCCTGTAATTACTGGCCCATCAGCGCCTTGTAAAACCATAATTGGAACCAGCTGTCTATTTGTTTTGTCTTTTCCTCTCCCAATCTGCACCATGACCAATTTGACATTTGCAAAGGCATCCCTGGACCTCCAATAGAGCCTATTTTTTTAACGAGTGGGAAAAAATTCGATCCAAATTACATGTGGCCAGAACCAGGGGCCAAAGAAGAGGAGCAAAATCAAGCATGGCAAACTGTTCTCAAATATCCCATGATTCCAGGGGGCACAGTGTTTGGCTGAGGTATGAGTCAGACATGAGGTCCAACTGCAGAATGAGCCAAACAACAGAGACCTGGCTGAAAAAAGGAAGGGATAGGGATGATCAGACAAACAGACAAACAGATGGACATGCTTGAAGGGAGACAGAAATGTTACAAAGAACCAGACAGACAGACAGACAGACAGACAGGACAAGAGTAAGACGGCAGTCTGACAGAAACAGATTGGAGTTTTACTCATGCAAGAGTTTCTAGGAGGCAGCGCTGTTCTGGAAGCAGAAGTAATCTCATTGGTTGAGTTAAACCTTATTGGGCGGAGCTAAAGAACCACAGTTTCTCTGGCTAAATAATGAAGCCCAGTGAAAAAAACAAGGGGTAAGAGAGGTGTAGCTAATATTATGAAGCTTAGGAGCTTTGGAGTTTTGGTTATACAAACCTTTCTCGGAGGCAAAGCTACTCTGGAAGCAGAACTAGTCTCACTGGTTGAGTTGAACGTTTTTTGGAGCGTAAGTTAGCTAACTGTCAAATTTGATTGACAAGTCAGGAACTATGATTGCAATATAAATAAAAAAAAATATATTTTTCATTTAGCCATGTGCAAGACATTTCTGATCTTGGAAGGCTAACTAACCTAGCATACCTTGGTAGCTGTAGGCTAGTATGTCTAGCTTAAACTTGGAAGGTCCGCTAGGCTAATTAGCTAACCAATCTAGGTTAGCTAGTTTCTTGCTACTACATTGCTACAATAAAAATATGAAATTTTGCCATACTAATTTGTCTCTGACAAATGTTTGTATGACTAAATCAGACAGACAGAAGTGTGGACAAGGGTAGAAGAAAGAAAGAAAGAAACAAACAAAAAACAAAACAAACAAAGACAGAGGCAGACAAAAGACTGTCAGGCAAGCAGACATTCATAACAGTCATAGAGATGGATGAATATGCCTGAAGGCAGACATAAAGTTAACGAAGCTTACAGGGAGAGAGAGACAGCTGACTGACAGACGCTACTAAGACAGTCAGGCAGACACAGTGTAGACAGAGTGGAGTGACTGACAGACAGGGAGACAGACAGTCAGACATGGGCATAGGTCAACAGTGGAAATAACTCTCGTAAAAGTAACTGAGCAGTTTTTCTGTGTACCCGTACTTTTTTGAGTATTTTTGAAATCCGTAATTTTACTTTTGTGTGTTGTATGCTACATTTTAAATCTCATCTGTTACAGAGGACATATTTTATAGGCTCTGCATGAGCATCACATCAGAAACCGGCTACTTTACAAGTGAAGAGAGAGGGAAACTGGTCCAAACTGGTCTCATGAAATTTCGGGAAATTTCGGGAAATAGCCCCCCCCCCCAAAAAATATTATGTTGAGGAGACACGACTAGAAACGCGTAGTAATTTGACATTTAAATAACACAGAGGGAGGAAGGGTGGTGGATGGGCTGATACTTGCCTTCAACTCCAATGACGTTGGTTCAATTCCCAACTCATGCCAAATTTTAATTTTTAGCTAACATACTTTTTGTGACCAAAATTCCTAATATAAAGTTTTAGTTGTCTTAACCTAACCTAATCTTAAAATTTTGTTTTACTTGCAAACTTTTGTGCTACTGTCACATAATCCAATTTGTGGTGGAGGAACGTAATGTTCACATAATTTGTGTTGGCGGTTTGTGCTCATTTCACAAAATGTTATGAGCCTGTGTTCTCAGATCCAAACCCACGGCCTCGGTTGGTTTAGATTCACAGTTCTGAAATAACTCTTTGAGTATGTTGGTGAAGGCCAGTGTGTTCAGAAACCACCACTAGCACATACGCATTGTTGTTGATTCATGCTTTACTAGCTTTTTTCTATTCTCTGTATCTCGTATCTTCTTTTAAAATGAAAAGAACCTAGTCTTCTTATCCCTTTTACATGTGAAAGACACCTCTTACACTTGTACACTTTTCATCAAAGTAACAGTACTTCTACTTGAGTAGGATATTGTGGTAGTCTTTCCACCATTGGGCACAGACCAGGGTTTACTACTCCAGAACAGATGTTCTACAGAGCCACGCTAACCTTCATTTTCTTTCTATTTTCCTTCCGAAGGTCGTTGTTTTGCTTTCCTCTCTTTGTATACATTACATTTCACAGTCTATTGCTCCGTTCTCATCTAATGACTTGCAGGCTCCTCTGTCTGATTTGCGAGAAATGAGAGCAGACATGACAGACCAAATGACTTCAATTCTGCTCTGGAGTAGGAAATACATACCCTCAGTGGAAAATACACCAGATAAATAACAAATAGAGAAACAGACAAAACTATCAAGAAATACAATCATGAAAGCAATAAAGCTCCACAACAACAATCTGACTAGGGAGAAATGACATGATTAAAGTTGTTTATGGAATCAGAATGGAAGCTATCATTATTATTTTTTTCAGAATTGTATTTCTGCAATATTGCCTCCTCTAGTGTATGTTGTGGAGGAAGCTGTGTTACTGTGATAAAATATATGTTCTTAAAGACCCTCACAGACACACTTACTATAATGTCGCCCGTACTATCAATTTATGTCATCATATATCACCGTGTTAATTGTCAATATTAGGAGAGATTCTTTCCAAAACCACATGCCCACCACTTCAAAAAACTGAATACTGACTGATTTTTTTCCAGAATGGATATATAGCATTTTTGAAGAAACCTCCTTATATCTGACTGACACCAAAATAAAGTCCTGTACATTTATTGTGCTTGGCAGTTAAAGTGATTCAGATTTATATCAGCTTAAGAAGAAGAACTGAGATGTGTTTACCCTCCACTATATCCCTGTTTGTGATATAATATTTAAACATATTAAAGCTCTCACAGGGAATGAATGTATATACTACTTGATACATTAATGTGAGGTAATAGTATTACCGTATCTCACATTCAATAATATCATCATGCTATACAGTTTGCTTTCTTCAATTCTTCTGTGGTGTTTGATACCGTACCTTTAGCCAGCGTTGCCTTGGGGTTCATATTTGAGATGCTACAAATGCTGTGGCAACAGAGGATAATTTAATAGGTTTCTGACTGCCAATCCCCAGGAGCCAACATGAGACAGGGGAAAAAGGCAGCTATTCTAATGTGTGCTTGGCTCTCTTCCTTGACTCTGCAGCTAGCACTGATAGGAATGATGGTTTTTATATGTATCGCTCTCTGAGTGGCGGCAGATGTTCCGCATTCTCCGGCAGTGCTCCGTTCCAGGGGGAAATCAGGGAAAACTACACACTATAAAATTAAACCACTGACACTTCACCGGCCCTGAAAGCAAATAGGGCCCGCAGCATCAGCAAGCTGGAGCAAATCCATCATTTCTCATTTTTAGAGGTTCCCATCTGTGCTAACTTTCATTAACACTGGCTGTATCTACAGTGAACTGCTTTTTAATGGATAAACACTGCTTCTCTTATTCACCAGGGCCCATTGTATATGATATCACATAAAAACATACACACTGTATCGGATTAAGAAAATCCCACGTGGCAAAAAGCTAGCGATGTGCGTTTTTCATTATATACAAAGCAACAATGATTATTTACATTAGCTGGTGTTACAGTTAAAGTTTGCCTCTGTCTTGCCAAAGAAACAGAAATCAGTGTGTTCCAGTTTGGATCATATATTTCTGACTCTGAATGGTGGATGGGGTGACCTGGCTGGCACCACCAGCGTAAGGCCTCTATGAAGACAAGGAGAACACAGAAAAACCCTATGGGAGAAAAAATGGAAGAAACCTTGGGTGGGGCAATTCAAAGAGGCTCCTCCCACCAGGACGACTGGATGTGCAAAAGAGGATAAAATACAGTGCAGGTCATATAGTTCTGTGTATGTAGTGAAATAATTCAGTATCCATGGTCAGCCAGGGCCCCTGTAGTTATTATCTCTGTGCACTTTCACATCGTTAAATTCATTCCACTGGATCTGACTGGTTCACAGGACATCTGATCCCCACCTTCCCACCGGCCTCCCTGAGCTTGGGGAGAGTTACTTTCAAAATGTGGTTTGAAAGAGATGACTCATCTAATGACTAATCTATTAAACGACTAATGATGACTAATCTATTAAAGTACTCCAGCTCAGTCACACATCTCCTTACTTTTCCCTTCAGAAGCTGTACAAAACCACAGCGTGGGTTATCACAAACAAAATGTGATCATTTTTTTTACCTTTAATCTTGTTCAAGAAGAGGTTTCACATGTATATTTGATTGGATTGCTTTTTATTTCAGTACCTGCATTAGAACCCCATTAGTTTTTGTAATCTAATTCCTTTACATGTAATCTGTTACTCCCCAAACCTGCCTCCACCAGTGCCCAGTGACACCCATTTGAACCTGGATAAGGGGATTAGACCCCAGGCAATATGGAAATAGTAAAGATCAAAAGGGGACCAGCAATGGTCAGACTGTTCATGCAGGTAGACCGGTGGAACAAAGCCTTTTTAATTACCCTTTTAATTGCCCCTTTAACTCTATGAATTAGCATTTTAATGATGGGTATGTAATTAGGGTGGAAAAGGCTACGAGAGCTGCAGGCTGCTATTAATGCCTCTCAGCCCAGAGATCACAGCAACAGGAGACAAGAGCAGCTGTACCTGAGCGTTGCCACACTCTATGCGCTACTCACCCAACAATGAACAGTTGCCCCACATACACACACAGAGTAGGACTTTCTACACACACACACAGGCATGCAAACACAGGCCCTCCTATGGGTGCGTGCACACGTATACACACATGGGTGCACACAAACGCACACATGCATTTAGCACTCGCTCAGGTGAGCAATTGATAGAAAGCTTCCAAAAAAACAGAAGGAGCACAGAGACACGACCACACACACACACACACACACACACACACACACACTCATCTGTCTCTCTCTCTCTCATACAAACACACTCACATGCAACTAGCCCATCCAAAAGGCAGATTCAGTCATTCCTGATCATCTTTAAACATTAAAGTGATTTCATCAGCAGTCACCACTGAGCATTACATCTCAGAGCTCACTGATGATTTTCTCTGCGTTTATGTGATAATAGCTATGTTCACACACACTAACACACATGCACGCATACACACAGACACATGAGCGCAAGCATGGATGTGCATGCATGACCACACATATCATACATACGTGCACACACACACACAGACACACAAACACACAGTCCATCAGCGTAGCAGACCCTCTGAGGAGAGCTAAGCAATTACATCATTTACAACAGGCCCCCCTAACGGCCCGCTGCTAGAGAATGAAGCATGATAAAGGATGAGAGCAGTTTGGCTAAAGGCTTTCCAGCTAATTAAAACACTAACGTAGCCTCCAAATGACATTAGAAATCATTTGGCTTCTATGCAGAACAGGCAGAGATGTATATGGTATCTCAATGTAAAATGGGAACAAGGCAAAAACAGGCAGCATCAAATATGCTGAGTCCGTTTCTGTGGACCAATCGTTTTTTGCAACAGAAACCTTTACATATGGTTTCCTGCCAAGCAGATCCTATCCAAAGTAATTGTCTCATTGGGAAATATAGTTTATTATTATATGGATATGTAATAAAGTACAGTAAATACACCTAATGGAGACACAGATGCAACGCAAGAGCTAATTAGGTGATATAATGGCAAAGTATATGAAAAACAGCAGGAGCATATCTCATTGTTACACAGTAATGATATCTACAGCATAATAATGGAGATCTCTGCTCATGCAGCAATCTAACAGCTCTCATGTTGCATTGCATTTGCAGTGGTCGTTTTTGCAGGGGCAAATATAAATGCCCTCCCTCTCTCTTTTAACCTTAGTCTTGCGCTTTATGATGACCATTCAAAAGCTTGTATTTATGATTGGACACTAATAACATAATTCAGTAACCAGTTTTTTTATGAGCTGAAAAGAGATTAAAACTGACATCTCCTTTTCGTTGTGTAGCCTCCATTTTTATGAAACCAGCAATCGGCCTTTGCATGCAACCCGAAACCTGCCCTTCTTCTGGCTAATCTCACTCTAATTGCAGCTGTCCTTTTATAGGCCACAAACTTGATTCTACTTAGCACTCCCATTAATATTATTTTGCCAAAGCCTAGACATAAATATCGAGGAGGGACTAATAGCCGAGAACAGAGGACTCTCTTTGTGCAGTGTTGCTGCTGGGAGAGAGGGGGTTCTCGGTACGCTCCTGACTGCAGCTCTAATTATTTTCCCTGAGATGAGGTCAGGTTACTCATGGCCCAATCATGGAGAGAGGATAGCTTGTTATCAACAATCTGCAGACAAACAAACATGCTGGCTGAAAGGCAGCCATTCAGCTCCACAGTCTGGGCCCCAGTCATAATCATATCAAGTATGTACAAATTTAAACAAACAAATACACATGCACAATGATTTAAACAAATAAAAAAAATAGCCTGAGTGTTTTGACCACAGTGACTTAAACTCAATTGGAGTAATAGAGCAGAGAGCAGAATTCACTTTTCCCACAAGGCATGCAGGATTATGGCATGATGACACAGCAGGCAATAATGCCATTAGTGGACTATTACTGCTATTTGACGTGCATGAGGCAACCACTGTACAGATGGTTTAGTAATGTTCAGGGATATTAGGCCTGTTGTCATGGTGAAAACTAAGATCCAGCAATCTGTTGGGGTAAATTATTCTGGTAATAACACAGCTTTTCTTATCCTGATGGATTTGTTTTGCAGAATAGTGACGTTAAGATGTCGAACGGTCCAAAACAAAGAATCCTGTGACACGACAAATAGCCAAAGACACATGCATTACATCTGGTATTACATTACAGTGAAACATAGAAGTGGATGATACTTTATCGTGACGTTCTCTTTCTGCATGTCTCCTCTACAGGGAGGTCAAGGGTCAGCAGCCCTGGAGCTGGTAGGGACTGTGTGTCTTGCTCAAAGACTCTGTGGCAGGGTGGATGCTTGCCAACATGGGGGTTTGAACCGAGGTCCTCCGGTTGCAGGATGGGCTCTGTCACCACTAGGCCACCATGCCATGCTAACATACGACAACTAAGAAAGACGATAAAGAGCCTGTGTCTTTATTCAGGCATTATGAAGCACATGTTTGGCTATATTACTTTGTCAGCAAAATATACATAGTGTAGGAATCATAACATTATTGCTGCATTCACAAAGGTCATCCAATGAACAGAGGCAGCAAAACATACTGTATACACACAATAGTGTCCATTCCATGCAGCTAGCAGCGAGTCAGATCACAACCCATATCGGCCATACAGTGGCTACCATCACACGTATGCTTTCACACAGACTCTCTTATCAAATTTGATATTTTACAGAACCCACTCGTCCACATTCACAATAGGAAGAGCTGATTCTGCTGAAGGTCATCCTGACACCCGAGCTCAATGAATGACATTTAGAGTACAATTTCCTATTTTCCACCATTTCCTTTGAAAGGAGTTACTCTACATGAATGCACCATGCACACACACACACACACGCATTTGTACGTGCACACAAACACACTGACCGCGCGTAGACACACACATACAAGCCCTCACATATGTACACAACAGGCACACACACACACCAACACTGCACAAGGATAACAAACGGAGCTAGGAATGCTTCCACCTGCCGCTGAGACTCTTCTATTTTCCTGCAGTGACTTACACGTAATTACTCTGCAGCTGGTGGGGTCCCCTGACTCACTGTCCTCTCACCTTGAAACACATCAGGCACAAAAACACACTTCGGAGAAACAGGATATACCTCCACGCCCTTCTCATACCAGATCTGTGCCGTCCAAATTAAGATATCTACCATTTGAAAGGTGGATAATTGTGACACCTAGTTATGGAAAAGCTTGTTTTATCCTCATTGTACTCCCATATGGGTGGGGTTTACTGCATCAGGGCCATTCAGATAATGTTGTTTAAGCAGTTAATCAGAGAAAAGCATACTAGATTCACTTTCAAGCATTTGCCTGTGATGGTCTAAACATTCTGGCGGTGACTATGCCATCCTCTATGGCAAACCCCGCCCATCTGGCACTGCTAATACGCTAAAACAAATGCTAAAAATGATTTGCAAGGACCATGTGACCCAGGTCCATGTCACAACTGAACGAGGAGGAAGGGAAAGAGAAACCACATATGTTAAAAACACACATTTTCACACTACATATATTGTTACCAGTATGTTATTGTTGCTATGTTGACACAAACATGCGTTGTCTCAAACAAGACACACACGTCAGTTGACCATGACATGCCTTTTAACAGAATGTACCCACTTATGAAGCTTCTAACATTTTATGCTGCCACTTTTGCTCCCGTTGTTAGAGCACGGTCTTTCTTCTAACCCCGTTGCAAAAGGACATGTCTTTTTGTGCTCCCTATCCAGGATAATCAAGTCATCCTTGTCCACATGCCTCCCTGTATCTTTCCTCCAGCGCCCTGACCTTTATCTTCAGCTAAATCTTATTTGCCTTCAGGACTTTATAGGGTTTTCCACTCGTTCATAATCTATTTGCAGTGTCCTACAGACTTTTCATTGCTATGACATTTGACAAAAACTTAATGGTAAGATATTTCAGTCACTGTATTCATTTGCGGTTGACTTTGAGTGGATTCTTTTGGAAGCAGCGGGGGATGGATTGGAAGCAGGTTCGCTCCAGTGACATTTTCTCTGTAGTTCAAGGAGATTACCTTTTTGGATGTGTGCTCCATTAAGCAGCTCTGCAAAATCATAAAAATACTCTGCGCAAATAAACTTTGTGGAGTTGCCATTGTTCATTGTCCACTAAAAGGAGAGTCTAATGGACTACATAAAAGCAGATGAATCACCTAGTCTAAGTGTTTCCTTGTTGGACTAATTCTCTTTGTCCTTGACATGGTGACTTTTCTTTCCCATCATTCTCTGTAGAGAGGGACAGACCAAGAGAAACACAAAACACTGAAGAAAAGTACAAAGAGAAACATAGTCCTAATGTGATCACTGTACATCTGATCAAATTCAAACTCTACGCATATATTCAATTTTCTACAATACATTCAATTTCATCAGATGTGCAGTGGTCACATTGGGACTACTTTTGAAGTAGTAACTGCCCATACCATGCCTTGTACTATCTGCTCACACTGTATATGAGAGCCTGTTGTCCAAACCAATTGAACCCAAACTAATTCCTGTACCATTATTGTACTTAGTTATTACAGTGATTCATGTGTTTCTCATTTCATTTTATATCTCCATGCTTTATATCTATATAGAGTATAGAGTATAGAGTATTATATTGATAAAGTCTAATATAACAAAATAGCACAATTAGGCTCTGCTGAGCATCATTTACTTCACTCTTACTCTTTTAAATGCCATGCCTGAAGAGGGCAATTAACCACGCACACAAAAGATTAAACTCACTGAACAATTATGTTCTGTAAAATGGCTCTATTCCAGAAGCAAAAAAAACAAAACATTTTATATGACTACATCTAACGTGCAGATAGCACGGGACAGTATTTGGTAGCTGTGGACGTTTCCAGAATCACAACGGAGAGAGAAAATGCACTATCTGACTTGTCTTCAAATGAAAGCTGACCTCTCTGGCAGACATTGTATTTCATTGTTGAGGCGATTTGTATAAGGGAGCTTTTTTCTATTTGCGCTCAATCAACTAGCGACGAACAGACACTCCAAAGACTGCGGTGACACTTCAGGACCAGATGGCTGCGACAAGCAATTATGAATATCTCGTGATTTTCATTTTTTTTTTATTTCACTGAAAATAAATAAGCCTCTATAAACAACCAGAGATGTGATCCTGCACTGCAATGTGACTGGGACCATCTCTACAGCTTGCGGTGGTGGTGGTGGTGGTGGTGGTGGGGGGGGGTAGAATCAGTGGCATTCTTCAAGGCCAGTGTAAGATTAAAGACCAGGCCTGTCGTGCCTCTGATCATATATTCACAAAAGATACCCTGTGAAGAACACATCTTTAAGGAGAAGCTAGCTGAAAATAAGACGACTACTTGTGAAAATTTGTGGCAGCCCATTATACATATCATATAAATGGTCCATTACTGAGTAAGGAGATTATACCCTTTTTTTTTTTAGTTGCCCTTCTCATTTTCTGTTTGCCCCCTTTTTTTGGCACAATCCTGAGAGCAGCTGTCTCCAGTGGCACCAGTTTGTCCTCTGTGATGTTTTATGTGTGGAAAGTCATGGATCCCAGGTTTGGGTTTGGCTAGGAGAGCGCCATCTTTTTTGATCATAGAGACTCCAACATTATGGCACTGTAGCACCGAGCTCAAAGAGTCCTGATAAATAACTAACAGCCTTGGGCATAATGTGTGACCAGGAGCATTTATGCAGAAATGAAAAATATCAATGGTGCTGCTCTCCACAATATTTCCCATTCCACTGGCACAATACACTGGCCTATGACTCATGTACATAAATTCAGGGCATGCAGTACAGTAAACTGAATAATGATTAATTTAACTTTCATCTAGGTTTTGCTTCACTTGGTGTGGCCTTGGGTCCTTTAATAGTCATGGCACAGTGGGGAAATTTAATAGCTTACCATTCTACACGTCCTTCAAATAAAATGTTTCCATGCTGCATTCTCATTGGTAGATATATACTGCACCATGAGCCATGCCCTTTTTGTATCTTGCACCAAAGAGTTCATCAAAAAACTCCAACAGGATCATAGGATTACAGTACCTGCAAAAGTACGGAGATCGTCCGAGAAGTAGTAATATAATAATCAAGTGTTTCAGGTTGCTCTTAATTCAATTGTGTGTCTTAACAATTCATGGCGGTGTCAATCAATGTGCCCGGCTTGTCTTTAAAGCAGCAGAGGATTCATCCATTCAGACGCCATTAAAACATCAATGTCTCATTTCTACTAAATGGCAGAGGAAAAATAATTGGCATGTGTGCATGCATATTAATTAACTGATAATGAGAAGATAAGT
>CABFOQ010036364.1:0-10045 GCA_900660455.1 Gephyroberyx darwinii
AGAGGGAGGGAGGTAGGAGGGAGAGAGAGAGAGAGGGAGGGAGGAGAGGGGGAGAGAGGGGGGGGGGGGGGAGGGGGGAGAGAGGGAGGGAGAGGAGGAGGGAGGAGGGAGAGAGAGAGAGATAGAGGTAGGAGGGAGAGAGATGGAAGGAGGGAGTGAGAGAGAGATGGAGGTAGGAGGGAGAGAGAGATAGAGTTAGGAGGGAGAGAGAGATGGAGGGAGAGAGAGAGAGATGCTGTAAATGTACCTTTCAGCATTTAATCTCTACTTGATCAATCAACATTAACCGCTTCATAAAATCGATGTGATCCAAGGTGCTTTTGCAAACAATAAGATCATTTTTCAACAGGCCTTGTTTTTCACCTGTGGGTCAAGACCCAGAAGAGGCTGTGAGTCATGGCTGGTGGGTTGCGACATGACAAGAGTATCGATATGTTTTAAATGAGTCTGGATCTCAGGGGCGAGAGACTTTTCTTATATGGGTGCCGGGGGGAGCAACTTTAACTCCGGGTCTCAAGTCAAGCTGAATTGTTTTCTCAGCAGTGGCGCTCACATTTGGCCCCGCAGGAAGTTTCCGATGCTTTCCAGTAACGTATAGAGGCGCTTTCTCTCAATGATCCAATCTTTTTCTCTCCTGGAGTTTGAGCATTTCACAGACAATTCTTGAGTGGAAAACCCGCACGAGAAAGAAGTTTACGAGCGCTTACCCACTGAGTAACCGCGGCTTTTTCCAGTCCGATTCCCCCATCGACATTGGGAGGGTAATATCAGATATAAGATTTAGTAGTCTACTAAGCTTCTCACTGCGCCTTCCAGTAGCAATCAGGCTGGATGTGACAATACCTAAATCACTGTTGAGGCTTCTTCGTTGCAGAAATGTTGTTTGAGCATTTCAGTCCCTCAGAGTTTGGTACTAAACTAGCAAGGCAAGTACTTCCTCCGGGTCACTCTCCTTGACTTTGACTGTTGTATCTGTGTAGCATCACACCACAAACTTCTCTATTAAGCTCAACTTGGCATCGCATACCGCAGAGTCACCTAAAACTGGCAGCTTGGTCTGCAGGTGCTGGAGCTGCGATGTGTGCAGTAAAATGGGGAGTATAACAAACTGCCAATGGGAACAAGACGGTCTTGGTCGATAGATGTAGGCAGGCGGCCATCCTCAACAAAAGGCCAGATGCAAGGAGAAAGTAAGCTGTCAAACCCTTTTTTCTCTCAACTGTTTTTCCCCATCTTTCTCTGCAGCGAGCACAAGATGTGCCGACCCACTGGCAGTAGGAGCTGAAGATTACAAATAAAACACAGTCAAACAAGGTTCAGCGGCAAATGAAAACAATCTTTATTAATAGCGGTGGGAGAAAGGGAGCGAAGGATCAAAGCCAACTTAAGTCCTGCCCTGACAGGAGTAGTCTTTGTTGAGACGTCAACATGGGTGCCTGGGGGAAACAGAGAGGATGGGAGAGAGAGGAGGGAAAGAGAGCGAGTCTGTCAGCCCATTTATTCACTATCACAAAGCCAGTTCTGCAGTCCGTTCATTCGTCTGGACTCTTGGTCCAATCTCTCAAGCTGCTCTGATCCGCTTCCTCTGTAGGTCTTTCTCAGTGTGAGTTCCTGTCTGTTCCTGTGTCCTCCATGGACATATTTGATGTAATATCCAATGGCAAAACAAAAGAGCGCCCATCTCAAACTGGAAAGAGGCATTCACTGTGTTCTTGGTGAAGAGATTTAGCCATCATCGGTCGTGAGTTTTGTATTTCTCTCTTAAATTTTGATTTGTCATTTCCTGTGCACCGAGAAGACTTCCCACCAGTGACCATGGCCACACGCCAAAATAATAACAATAATAACAATTTGGACAAATAGGCCAAATTATCTCAGTTAGCGGGATGTGACGCGCTTCTCTGTTGCAGCCCCACTTTGTGATTGAGGCTGATAAGACGGGTGTAATTTTACAGAGAAATCTTGCCTGAAGGCGCTTTGAAGGAGCATGTCAGGAAACGGCCTCACCCTGCTTTGCTCTGGCTGGGAGCAGACGCTCTCCATGGTGCTGAACCGGCTGAGTGGAGCAACAACCCAGCAGTGATGTTAACACACACACACACACACACTCATGCACACACACTTACACGTACACACACTTTCTGGAAGATTGGTTCTGGCAATTTTCTGTCAAGACCTAGTGTCTGTTTTGTCTGTTTTCTCTCTCTGTCTCTGTTTCACTCCTGGGTGAAAGCAGTTAGCGGTCTTTTGCGGCTCCTTTATTCTCTCCTATCTTTCTTTTTCTCTCCTAACAACATACAACGTTTTACAGCATCTGAATTCATGTAAGACCCACGTGTAGCTGTCACATACTGTCAGCTCTTGTATAAACAGCCCAATCAATTTGAGAGTAAAGGAAACTGTGGTGAAACAGCGTTTCAGCAGGGGGCACCATAACGACTTTCAGTAGTGTTAGTGATTGCTGTGGAGTGAATATGATGCCAATACAAGTTACAAATGTTTTTTTTCTGAGTCACAAATGTGAAAAAAAGATTTGTGCACAGCAAAAAAAAAATGTGCACAGCAAAAACAATTTCCGTGTACAATGAGGAAAAAAATCCACACGTGAATGCTGCTCTTTAACCCCGGATCGCCGACTTGCAGGCAGCTTCATCCCTCTAAATGCAGACGGGTGTGCGTGGGTGTACTCTTCATATTTATGATTCTGGTACCAATCCTCTTGTCAGATGTTGAGTGAGGTGACCAATGGGCCAAACTCCCAAAGCATCGGTGTAGGCCTTTAAGTGCCCACAGGCAACTAGACATTATCTAACGTAAGAAGATAGGGCTTTTAATAATACAGAGGTGTTGGTGTTGTTTTTTTTCTGCCAACCCTCTCATCACATAAAGGGTAGAAAGTCAGTGTAGTCATTTAAGCCTTTTGAGACTCAGAGCTCTTGTCTAAACTTCACAGTGATGGGAATGTCAAGGACCTCAGAGTAGTTTTCCCCGCAGCCCTCTGCAATTTGAACACAAAATTACTTTGATTGCACGCTCTCCTTTTCTCTCGATGTGTGTGTTAAAAAGAAAGACATAATCATCTCTCTTTTTCACCCCTCTGAGTGAAAGTGAGCAATTAATGACCTTTGTGACTCGTCCGCTCTCTCCATCTCTCTTTCTCTCTCTCTACTCTCAGCCACACAAAAGGCCAGATGAAAGGAAATATTCAGCTGTTATTTCTTTTTCTGTTTTTCATCTTTCTTTCTTTGTATCACACACACAGACTCAGATCTTCACATTGTACAAGCGCACGCATACACATACCCATGCACATGCATAAACACAAATAAAGATACAAACACAGAGAACACACACACACACACACACACACACACACACACAATTTACATTACATTACACTACACTCATTTAGCAGACACTTTTATCCAGCGATTTACAATAATGTCACGTCACCTATGCACACGTGCATAAAGTCACACACATACATGCTAGGCTATGAGGATGTGTTTATGTGGGTGGTTGGTTGTGTGTGTGTGTGTGTGTGTGTGTGTTCTTCATTCAAATCATTAGTTTCAAGCGGTGAGGATAGATTGGTTTTAACTGAATCTGCAGAACAATGAGCCCCAGTTAAATTCACTCCATTAGATTTTTACATTTCCCAAGAGGCAATAATTATCTCACAACAAGTGCCACTTTACAGGATTACTCAGATTACAGTCGGTGAATTGGAATGAACCGTTCATTTAACTTTTCATTATATGGACATTGTAGGGTAATGTAAACAAATTACTCAAAGTAATCACAGCATGTTAATGAGTTTTAGAAATACAGTGGAAATTCTTTAGTGATTACGCTTTTAATTGAATACAATGTCTGAAAAAAGCTTCACAAGGCAAGACTGGCTAACCCCAAGGCATGTCGTTTTCAGTTCAAAATGTTAAATGCCAGGAGGAATTCCCACTTAATGAACTGACATATTCTTCTGCTGACAAAAGCATCGTATTGTATGAGCTGAGGATTGAATGAGTATTTAACACTGTATCACTCTGTCGTGAACAGTGTGAATAAGAGGTTTAACAAGAATATCTTCTCAACTAAATGGGCTAAATGTCGTTTTACAGAGGAGTTTTTCTTTAAGGTCCTAAGACTGGATTGTTTATTGTCAAATACTAGATAACAATGCAAACACCATTACCAGTAATGAAATACTTGTCCTCTGGGTAGACTCAACTTAACACAGTAAGTAAAAAAGTCAAATAAGTAAATAAGTAAAAAATAAGAGTAATAAGAGTAATAAGACAAATAAGTAAATAAGGAAGTAAATAATAAGTGATTAAGGAGAAATAAGATCAAACTGTAATGGTAATAAGGTGCAGAGAGCGGTGGAGTATAAACAATATTAAAAAAGTATTTACCTAGGAAGAATAAAATATAATAAAGAATAATAATAAAACTCCACATGAACTGTAATCATAAACATTAACCAACAACCAAATCATTTCATTATTAAAAAGATAAAGATAGTTGGTAACTGTTGAGCTGTAAAGAGATGAACTGCATTATCAGGACTGGATCAGAAAGGAGTGTGTGTGTGTGTGTTTTGGTAAACGCTGTCTCTAGCCATCGAACAAGGAGCATACTTGAGATCGAAAAAACACGACCAACGACAAGATTACTGTTCCAAAATAAAACCAACAAAATAACAAACCACAACTACAAACAGTTTGAGAGCACACCGCCCATCTCAAACTGTGAGGATGCTTCTTCTCTGCTCGCATCCAGGAGAAGTTTGTTCTCTCCAAGACAACCTGGGAGGAACATTCTCCACGAGGACAAAAGTATTGACTTGGCATTCTTGCATTTCATATTTCGCCCATGTAAAGTGTACAGGCCAGCTTTCTGCCGATGGTGTTGTTTTGTTACGATACTTATACTGACGTCTCAAGCATGTAGTAATGATTTATTGGTGTTAACATGCTACACGTAGCACCTTTAATAAGTAAAGCGAGGCTGGTGTGTTTGATCTCCACACCTGAAGTAGCTGAGGGTGATGGTTTGGTTGCTAATATGTCGACTAGTTTCGCTCTGTGAGAAAGTTGTTTCTGAAGGGTTTCCTCAGGCTGTATGGGGGGCTTCGGCAGCCTGAGCACTGCACAGTACCCACTTGTTTGTCCATGAGTGTTCTGATTCCCATAGGCTCTTTCTATTCCATCTAAAAAAGTCACTTTGATGATTAAAGCCGCTGGAAAAAAACCCCACCGCCAAATACTTTTGCCTCTTGAGACCATGTTGTCTCTTCGTTGACAGGTAAACATTAACCGGTGTTTTTGTACCGGGCACAAATGGCAAATTCTTACCTCTTAGGGCCTGGAAAGCAGCGACAGAGAAGCAGCAATCCCTTTGTCTTGGGGAATGGCAAGCAGCAGCATGGCCACACTCAGTGACTGCCTCTAATACAAATCCTTGTTTCCATTAAAAACACTAGTAGCTAATTGCCTCCATCTGTGGCAGCCAACCAAGCCAGGAAACCCTCAAGGGATCCGCATGTATGTGTGTGTACGTGTGTGTGTGCGCGTTTGTGTGTATGTACACTCACAAGTAGTAGTCTTTTTGTCTCTGGGACTAGAGAGTAACAGGACCACGTTCATGGCTGTCTTCCATTACAGCTAAAAGAGCGGGATGGATGGCAAAGGTCAAGAATACAATATAAAATAGAGAAATTCACACTAAAATATATGAAAAAATATTATAAGAAATAATAAAATAATAATAATAACAATAGAATACAAGGCAAAACAATACACACCAACACACCGAGGCACCGAGACTCCCGTTCAGACAGGCTAGTTGATACCAAACACAACAACAGTCTAGGGGAGTGGTTACGGGGGGTGGGGGTTATGCACGAACACACCCTTACACCTGAGATCTGTTGGGCACGAACACCATTGGAACTGCCTTGCTCAAGGGAACGTCAATGGTAACTGTTGAGGGAGGAGAGCGTGTTTTGTTCACTTCCTCTGTGCAGATTTCACTTGCACACTTCAATTTAACAGGGGAAGAAAAATGTGTAAAGACAGCAGTCCATGACTGAAATAGGAGACTGCCTCCTAGTGGAGCCTAGTAACATTGCTGGTTACTAGTGGATGCCGTAATATATATTAATGGCAGAGGTGGTAGAGTGTGCAACTGCTTATTGAATACAGCAGGCAGTATTTGATATCACTTTTCATAAAAAAATAAAGGGTTTAATTAGGTTTTTGTATCAGAGGGTTATTTTCCAAGTGTGCAAATCAATGGTGAACAGGCACGAGCTGGAAATCTGGTGAAGGGGGAGGATTAGGGTAGCAAGCCATTGGCTGGTAAAGTGCTATGGAGTGACAATTATGCTGTAATTTGTCACATCTGTAGTATAGGTTTGAGGTAACTGTTTTAACAGTATTATAATGTAAAATATATTTTTTTCATTTGTGAGGCTCAAATTCTGCGGATCTAACATTAAAATAAGTGCCAGGTAGCTGTATTGTGTAAAAGCAAGAATTATGATTTGTGTCTTGAGAGGGTCCTTGGACTGGCAGTGGTGTTTGTGTTGTCTGTCTCTTTGAAGAAAGGCAGGCGTTCAGTGTTATTCAATGTATTGCCACAGTCAGAAATCAATGCACTTCACTAATTGACCTTTGGAGAAAATTACGTTGACGACCAAATGCTGCAAAGCATTTCAAATGCGTTTCTGTGTGGATGTTGGAAAGCAGTGGAGCTTATTTTAGGCCAGTGTGGAGATTCGTTTTTGTTCTAAAGTTTGGTAAAGTGAGTGTGAAGTCTCATTTTAACTCTTTGACAAGGACACTTCCTGGTGTTTGTACATTCGGGTCATACACCTAAGATGGCTTAATATTAGCATAGTAATAATGAATACTTCATGTGTCACACTGGACAGGATTCAGAAAATTGACTTCATTTCCATTGTGCTTCTGTGGGGCCAACATTAGAATAAAGATAGATAGGTGATCCAGAGAGAAGCCTTGGCACTCAGAAAATAAGTTTTAGTGTTTTTTTAATGCACACCAGGAGAAACTAATTTATTTCAGGATATAGCCTTTGTGAGCATTTGAGAAAACATTGCTGAAGGCCAAGAGCTGAGATACTTTTTTTAATGCATTTCTGAATGCTGCTGTGAATTAGAACTCATTTTTGTGTTTACGTTCCTTCTGTCCTTGAGTTCGTCTTCCAGTCTCCTCTAAAAAAGTTTATAGTTGAGTGTACCATTGTTTTGGTTTGAGTTTTTATAATCTGTTTTTCTCAGTACACAACCGCTACTGTCTTGAGCCATGAATATACACAGGACTCAAACATATAGCCATAAATAGTGAGGTGAGAGCCCGGGCATGGGGGAGCTGTCCTGTAGGGGAAAAAGAAGTATTAACCCGTGCACACTACATGCACAATGTATAAAGCTACATGGAGTTGCATAAAAAGTGTCCAAAGAGATGTAAAACGTGCACACGTAATAAGTTAGCATGTAGAGCCAGTGCAACCGCACTAGCCCCTATTCTGAGAGTTATTGGAGAGGATGTTGATGATGTCCACTTTGTGAGCAACAAGTCACTAGAAGTCCAGTCACTTCCTTTAGAGCTGAGCAATCAGGGAAATGGTCGACAAGCTTCTCGGCTGAGAGGAGATGGACACGTCTGAAGTTTTCACCGCTATCAGACATCATCAGCCAACCAGATTTGTGTGCTTCCTTGTTTCTTATCAATTTGATTTTGCTCTCTGAACAATAGCCCTGCCTGGCAAATGCAAAATGGATGAGAACTTGATTACAGCCATTCAAAGCTTCCCAGTTCTCTACAACCTTTATTTGAAAGACTACAGAAATAAAGGTCTCAAAAACGATGCTGGGAGAATGTGCATCCATCATTGGGGTCGATGGTAAGCTTGAAAGTATTTTTTTCAGTTTATTCTTGGTTAATTAGTGCTTGCCTGCTAGCTGTGTTAACTCGTTAATACAACATAACGTTACGACAGGCAATACCAGAGCACCAAAAAATACATGGTTTGCCTGTGCCAGAGCCTCTCGCTCCTCCCTTAGTGTCTATGTGTTGTTAGTCTGCTTATTGACAATGGTAGAGCCCATTAACTCTCTATGTGTCGGTTGTTTCTTGCTAACAATAGTAAAAACAATAACACTTTGCATGGCAGCGTTGTTAGTACGTAATGTCTTGTTAATTCATCCTGTTGTGTTTTACCTGAAGTAGTCTGTAATCAACTAATCCATCCATTATCCAAAGCCTCATTCAACCAAATGAGTAATTGAGTAATTACACTAAATCAATGCAATCAAGTAAATTCTACCAATTATGGCAAGTGAGTGAAAACAGTTTGAAACTTGCTGCAGGTGCTAAATCAAGCATACTTTAAAAAGCGTGCACATTTTATTAACTTGCGGGTACATGTTCTTTGTTTGTACAAATTATGAAGTTGTGCTCACAAAAAATGAGGGTACAAATGAACCAAAATGAGGGCACGAGGTCCATCTCAATGTAGTAAATCACAGCATCAAAACATATATCTATATAAAGCTCTGGAAAAAATGAAGAGACCACTCCAAATTATCAGTTTCTCTGGTTTTACTATTTATAGGTATGTGTTTGAATAAAATGAACATTTTTGTTTTATTCTATAAACTACTGACATGAGTTGTGCCTTTTACTCAAACACATACCTATAAAGAGTAAAACCAGAGAAACTGATTATTTGGAGTGGTCTCTTAATTTTTTCCAGAGCTGTATATATATATCATATCATATCATATAGTGTACATAGATGTCATTTTTGAAACGTCCATTTTTCCCCACTAGCCCAGAGGTCAGAAATCTGTTGGCCTCAAAGCCCCCAATCAGAAAGCTGCTCTCAGTAATGGTCTGTTCATCATTTTCATGTTCCCTAGTCCTTCATTAGATCTTTTGACATCTCTACTGAGTGACCTGCTGTTAGGCCTCATGTCTCATACTGAGGGCCATGCCATGAATTGAATGCTTTAACGTCGTGCTCCAACACGATCCCTCCTGGCGTGATGCTTTGTCCAAACACTGGAGCTTTGTTCCCTACAAGGCATGGCTGATGGCTGGAGGAGGAAATGTATGATTGGGTAAAACCAAGAAAAACCCCCCCAAACATTGACGCTTCGCTGTGTGTGTGTGTGTGTGTTTATGGTTGTTCAGCTCCCAGCCTCCCTTGCAGCACTATATGATGAAGTTGTTTCTGCCACTATGTTTTGTAACTCTAGCCTGCCTTAGCTGCCGGTTCTGCTTGTTTTCATTATCAGTAGATTAAATCTGCAGGAGAGATTTAAATCACAAAGTGGTGCTGCAACAGAGAAGATCCTCCCATCCCCACTAATTGAGACGCTGTAGATTCACACTATTCGGGGTTGGCATGGACTCTTCTCCACCAACAGAAAGTGATGAATCAAAAGATAGGAGAGATCCAAACTGTCTGAACATCAGTGAGTCTCCGTCCAGATGAAAGCTGGACTCACCAACGTTAGATCTTCTCTTCTCTCTTTGGTCTAAAGCATCACAGACCAGCTGGTTGGTGAACATGAGCTGCTGTGTGTAGTTCACTGACTTGACCCTACAGGATTTCTGGGTACTCAAGTTCAGTTAGTTGCGTCTCGCTGCCATTAGGATCTGCCAACATGCAAAGTTGCCTGTTGCAGCTCTAAATGCGCACAAGATACATGCATGAAGCAAAATGTGTGGTTGGTGTTTGGTTCACAATGTTTCTCTCTTTCTTTCTTTCTTTCTTTCTTTCTTTCTTTCTTTCTTTCTTTCTGTATTTCTTTCTCTTTCTTTCTTTTCTTTCTTTCTTTACACAGAAATGACACATTCAAAAGGACATACAAGCATGTTGCCATGTATGACCACACACACAGAGAGAGAGAGAGAGAAAACAGAGAGAGAGAGAGAGAGAGAGAGAGAAAACAGAGAGAGAGAGAGAGAGAGAGAGAGAGAGAAAACAGAGAGAGAGAGAGAGAGAGAGAGAG
>CABFOQ010036365.1:0-32863 GCA_900660455.1 Gephyroberyx darwinii
GAACCCTTCACTTAAATGCCTCTTTCTCATCTGGGTTGCATATGTGTGTGTGTGTGTGTGTGTGTGTATGTGTGTGTGTGCTTATATGTATGGATTTATGTATGAGAAGTCTTGTGTTCCACTGAGGGTTCTTAATTGACTGTGTGTGTGTGTGTGTGTGGACTCATCATCATTAATCATGAAGAGATCATGACAGGATTATAGAAAGAGAGAGATGCAGTAAGAGAAAGACAGAGAAAGAAGAGAGAGAGACAGAGAGAGACAGAGAGAGAGAGAGAGAGAGAGAGAGAGAGAGTATTGTTCTGGTGGTAGAAGGCCAGTTATGATGGTGTGATCTCTCAGAGGCAGATTTAGCCTGTGAGGGATGGATGGTCTGACAATGGAACAAAGGAGATCAGTCTGGGGGAGGGGTGATGGAAGGACAAGAAGACATTACCAGGAGCAGGGATATGTGGTGGACTGGCTAACATTATACCTTGCCACAGCACAGCTGTTACTGTACATGAAATGCCCTGCAGCATGTCCTGCTATAGATACACACAGCTAATCCAGCTAACTCGCTAGCAATGCCGTCTGTCTCTTGATGTCTGCTGGAATTGTAATATTCTTGCCATTTTACAGTCACTGTGGAGACGGGACACATTTGGTTCAAAATACGTGGTTTTGGTTAAACAACATGTGGTTTTGTTGGGGAATCTACAGTATGAGTTGGGAACAGTGTTTACCATATTTTTGGATCTTCTGTATGAGGGCAACAGGGTCAAACACGAGCGTTTCCCGTGTGATGAGCAGGGAACTAACAATTACACACTCCTGACGCCTTGTCCCCCCATGTAGCAATACAGTTGGATGTGCATTAAGCCCTTTGTCCCCAGCAGGACTGATTTGCATCTATGTTGTAATGTCTGTTAATATTTCTGTTCACACTCCACAGTTGGAGCAACAGCCTACATAGTGCAGTTCAGGGGCTCGTTTCCAACATCTTTGACTACAAGCACTTTAGGTAACCAGCCAGAGTTCATTTTGGTTAGATTTAGATAAGCAACCTGAAATTGGCCTTTCTTACATCAGAGCAACTAATACGTGATAAAAGACCAGCATTAAAAAGAGTAGATCAGAGACTAGTCTCACAAAATACTGTGACCATGGGAATATAAAAACTGACTGACTATTTCCTAACAGAAAAGCATTATCAAGTCATAGGTTGTGTAACACAGAGCAACAGGCATTTAAGGAGGGTGGGAAGGTTAGTCACTGACACACACACACACACACACACACACACACACACACACACACACACACACAAATAAAAACTAGTGACCCTGCTATACACACAAAAGCCTGGAAAAGAACACAATCTAAAAAAGAGCAAGGCAGCACCGACGGCCTTCACCAGCCTCCATGTGTACTTGTTGAGAACAGCCTATTGTGAGAGCGTTGAGCACAGGGCTGCTCACTTCAAACAAATATCTTTTTCTTTTCGGACCTAACCATGTGAGGAGGGGACAGATTTGTTTTGCAAATGAAACTGTAGTTTGCGTTTCATTTCTTGACTACGCTCCGTGTTAACATTTCAGCATCTTTAAGCTCTTTACACAGAGAAGCGCTGAGGAGGCCTGAGTCAGTGAAAATGCGCGTTTGTGTTTGTGTGGGATGTTTTTCACGTCTGTCAGTGCGATCAGATGGCCTCGGTGAAAAGTCCCATGAGGACTGTTGCAGGGGAGGAACACGGTGAACACGAAGACAGGTCAGCACCAACACCCACACGTCTATTTATGGAAACAGCCATAAGCTCCATCAAGATAGGATTGAGTCACTAGCTTTTTGATTAGCATACAAAATGAGATGGATATGCATCACTGGGATCTGTCTGGGTGATGAAATCTGAGGGAAACAAAAGCCAGTTCATCTCCAGGGCGTATTTGAATTTTTTTTAATTTAAAATTGACCATAACCCTGTGCAGTATTACCCTTTCCAGCCCGCTGATACAGTCAAATCTATAGAAACTGCAGAAATATTTGATTTATATTTTTTAATGCGTGTCTCAATAACCAAAACATTTTGTTTTTCAAAATAAAAGTCATAATACATACAGCAAAGGTTTGAACATTTGCACTTAAAGATAAAATGCATTCTTTCCTGAAATGCTGTCAAAGCTATATTCAACTGTAGTTGAACTGTAGTGAGCCTACCTTTGTACTTTATATGTGCGGCCTGTGCAGTGTGTTCAAAATAGGTAACTACACATAAGATTCACTTAAACCATGATGGTGTCATTTTACTTTGTGGTGCCTCCAGGTGTACTGTGTGGCTCCATGCCCATATGTCAGTGTGTGTGTGTGCTTTATGACCGGCTGTTAAAAAAGCACATCTAAGTGTAATATGAGTGTGTGTGTGTGTGCGTGTGTTGTTATTTTCCATGCAGACAGTGAGAGATGAGTGATAAGAAGGCGACTGTCTGCCGAGCGTGTCTGCTGTATTTGAGACCCTGTATACTGTCAATTCGCTCTTGGTCCGTACAGACTGCAGTGGAGCCTGGCTTTATGACTGCATCCGCCACTAATTCACCAGTGTGGAAAGATGTTACCGCCTCATGACACGAATGCGGACTGGTCTGGTGTAAAACAATAAACTCTATTATACGCCACTGCTGGGAAAAAGACTGTCTATGCAATTTTTTCTATACCAAATTCATTATTTTTTTCTGAGTTAACGAGATCAAATGATTCTCTTTTTCATTTTTTTTCTTGAAAGAAAAAATCTGACAGCCAACACTGACCAAGAGGGAAAACGTGCTTCTACCGTCAAGTGAGAAAAGTTACTGTAACTTCTTTTTATCTCTGCAAAATATGCAGTACACCCACTTCTGTTCTGTGCTTCCCAACACTCCTTAAAAACAAACATGAGCTTGAAGGTTTCTTTGAAGAAGCCAATTAATCTTGGATCTTATGACTATCAAACGCAAAAGCTGAATCTGTAGTCCAGTACAGACAAGAGTGTCAAAAAGTTAGGCCATCAGTTTGCTTTTTTATGTTGTCGGAGCATAAGCGTAAGCAAGCGAGCTGTTGACTCAGGGAAAACCTAGAGAACGTCTCCCTGCTCATGTCTCTTATGTTGTAACATCAACCCGCTGACACATAGAAACTTTACCCTGACTCAGAAGAACTCTTATCTCAGTGTTGGAAAGGGTGGCGTGTCTCTTAAAAGTTAAAGATAAAAAAAGGCTAAACATATTTTTTTTTTTAAAGAAATAGAGCATGAAGAGAAAGAAAAGGACTAGAGGAAACACGCCACAGAATAACCTCTGTCCCCTTATGAGTGCTAGGACTGCATATTAGAACCCCTATGTCTCAACCAGCCAGACAGGAATCAGCAGTTTACAAGTAAATAGTTTCATTTGGAAATTATATATCTACCATTTGCGTGACATGGGAGGAAAAGTCACCATGGAATAATATTGATGTTATGAGCTATCTTATGATCTTTCCATCCCTAAACAGAAACATTTTAGAGGATGCAGTGTGTATTTTTGGAGTTGAGTAACAAATATCAGGTATCAACTGTTTTTTAAAGGAGGTATATATAGCGTTTAGGATTGAAACCCTTCAGGTATATAAGCCTAATGAGAAATGCAGGTTCTCTTTGATGAAATATATATATACAGTAAAAAGGGGGGGGTGTTAGGAGGGATGAGGGAGACAGAAACTACCCTATTCGGCATGAAGGCATTATATGTTGGAAAATATGGGTTAAAGGGAAGGAAGGAAAGAAGGGGGGGGGGGCATTCTCGTAGGGGTCAAACCAGGTCTGAATGGTGACTGAGAGAGAAACTGCAGTGCTCCAACCTCCATGTCAGCTGAGTGCTCTCTATCAGTCTAAGCTCCTGGCCAGAGATGGAGCCGGTTGCCAGGGAGACGCACCACCTTCAAGGAGGATGATGGCTCTCACAAATCAACCCATTCATTCCTGTGACGTGAGCAGCACTGATAACAGTGACGTGGGTGTGTGTGCTGGTGAGAGGAGCCTCCTTTTAAGAGCCGTTTTCTCTCCTCAACAGCATTCCTGATCTGGCTCCACAGGTTATCTCAGACATCTACGTTTTGACTGTAATAGCTTCTATTGCTTAGCATGTTAGTGCTAACTGTCCTGGCAGTATGTTTCCCCCTCCCTTAGTGACAATGAAATCACAGAGACCATCTTCCTCCTCCCATTGGCTGGTAAGCACCACGGTGATGCCCTCTGATTGGGCATGCCCAGCATGCACTCTCGGCCAATCCGGTTCACTGTATCCAAGAGACTGAAGCATGTAGGGCTATTTAAATCCAACCACAGACTCACAAGATTGTTCAGATGTATATTTCACTGTGTAAAAAATAAAAAGCTAGCGGGAAAAAAGGTTTACGAGTGGACGAATGTGCAAATCCAGGCAAACCTGATTGGTGTTTCAAGTGGTCGGCCCATCTTGAAGGGTTAAAGAGACCCTGAGCGAAGCGTGAGTTGAATGAATGAACTTGTGCATCATGTACTCCCTCTCAACCCTGAGTTTATCTATGAATATTGATAAAATTCTACTCCTTGCCTGTGTTGATGCTTGCATTGCAGTACATGAAGCTGCTGAAGAGAGCGGAGATGGCACGGTTAAATCGAATGGACAGAGGAACTAAAAGCTGGAGGTCTTTCTGCTGTACAACCATGTCAGGGGGGCAGCCAGCTATTGGTTTTCCACGGTGCACCAGGAGCAGGAATATTGCATCAAAGACTAACTTGCAGCGGACCGCAATTAGAGAGTGAAACTCTGGATGAAGAACTACAGCGTAAGTCCGCGGCCATTTTGTGTCCACTCATTTCTTCGAAGCGTCATACTTGTAACTGTAACTACAAAATGGTGGACAGATCCTGATGTCAGGTTAGCATCACAAAATTATTTTTGAAATGAAATGAAATGAAACAGTGTTGCCGAAAATCAGTTGACATTGACATTTTCATATTGTAGTAGCTTCATAATTTGTTGTGTTTACTACTAATACACTCAAAAACATTTTTATTGTTTTGGTGTTTTGGTTACATATCAAGCCTGGATATGCCTGTGGTAAACAGTTGTGTAACTCTCAATAAAATTCAAATGAAGACTGCTCATCCTTTACTCGCTGTATTATTTTTCTTTATCGTATTTGAACACTTATTTCCCAGGCAAGTCGTAGAGAGTGACGTCAAGAGAACAAGCAATCAGGCTTGCAAGATTATATAGAGAATGACCCGGTGTGAGAGGTGATAGTGCCTCCAACCCTAGCCACGATAACAACAATTACTGTCAATTTCAATTACTTGAAAGGACAAAGTAGTAGGAAAAATATGGGTCCTCTTATAAAACCTTGAAATGTAGGGTCATCAAAGTTAAAGGAAAATTTACTTTAAAATTTCTCTGCTTGATCTCTCTCTCTGTTTCTCTCACCCCTTTCTCTGTGAGGTCATATCTAATCTTTATGTCTTTGTATCTCAAAACAACCCATGGAAGGTTTTCAGAGCTTAGCTATCAGCTTCGCTGACAGCAGAGCAACAATTTTTAAATTAGCTAGTGAGTAGGGATGCAATGATCAGCTAAGATAAAATATGAATTATTAAAGCTTAATTATTGGAATATTATTAGATAATAAAATTAAAATATAACAAAGTTGTTGATCTCAAACATTTGCAGCCGGGCTCTCCTTCCTCTTGTTATTCATCTGTAATAAATCATATCAGGTTATGGCTACAGTCATACCCAGGCATTTTCCATGGTCTGTGTAGTAAGAAAAATCATCATTCTGTAGGTGCAGGCACCCTCCAGAATCCATCCTACCTAGGCCTGTCCCAAGTGTGTGATATGTGCAGGGTTTGTAATTTGGGAATTTTAAATTACATTTAAAATTCAATAGTCTCTGTCCTCAAACCAAAATGAAATAGAAAATGAATCGATATCAACTTATTATCCTTATAATTTTACTCACGGAGCTGCACAATATGAAGATTAGCAGTAAAACTTCCCCTTTATACTCACAAATGAAAGGCTCGTAACCGTTAGGCGCGCGACATGCATTTAGTGAAGCTCGTTCGCGTGTCATCCTCGGGCTGCTAACCTGCAACAAGCTTTCAGTGGAAACTTCAGTTTTCAACAAATTTCAGGTGTCATGACTTCTCCATTTTGGCAGTGGAAGTTGAGTTTGACATTTGGACTAATAACTGGTCAGAGGTGTAACCACCTGGGATAGTTAACGGTAAGTTTGCTATTTTTTGTTTTTAACACCTTCATTCATAACCTAACGTTAGGTTTTTCAAACGAACCCACCCCTGCCTTCTGTTTTCTAACCACTTTTCCGTGTGGTCATGGTAAAGTTTAGAACTCGCTACACAATTGTTGTTTTCAACTGCACATACTAGGAATGATGAACAGTTAAGCATGCCCTTTTCCATCCTAAGGTTGTTATTTTATTTCTTGGGCATAGTTTGTTGTCAAAGGTGCTTCCACAGCGGCACTTGGTCACCATGGAGACAGAGCGTGAACGCGCGGAGCAAATTCTCGTTCACGAGCAAAACCAGCTTAGGGAAGCAGTGGTTATTTCACCTCACCTCGTTTTCCATAACGAAATCAATCTATTTAAATGAATATAAGGTTATTTTATCCCAATTATTATTTTAGTAAAAAACAAAAACAAAACATTAAATCGGACTAAATAACTAAAGAACACGTGCTACGTGCTTGAAATCAGGGGGAGAAGTAACACCAGCCACCAGCCAAATGCTGGTACATTTTGGCTGATGGCTGGTAACTTTTTCTACTCTCCCATCCACTGTGGCAGATAAAGAGCCATCATTTGGAGTTCCCTTTCCATCCTGGCTGGTAAAATTGTGAAAGTGACTGGTGTCGTGCTTGAAATGTGATTCAGTGGCAAACCCTGAAATACTCAGTTAGACTCTGACTAAATATTTCCTTTAGTGTTATGCATTGTTCATCTTATGTCCCGGCACTATCCTAATTATATGTTATTTCCAACTCTTTCCCATTAGTGATACACCCATAACCACTTACGTAATGAAATCAAACCACTGAAGTCATTTGCAGACAGTCTTGGCAAATATCTCATAGGCCTAAATGGCCTCTATGGAGAGGAAACGTGAGATTGCCAGCCCATTCACCCCAAGGCGCAGTGCTCTGAGGAAAACAAGTGCAGAAATAGTCAGTGAAGCCAGGCAATCCCTGCGAACCCTAAGTACACGTCGACCATTTACTCCCAGAGATGGACACAGGCAACTGTTTGGAGAGAGCTCAGTTCGTGCAAACCGTGACAACAGACCTCCATCTACCTTCAGGTCAGACAGGAACTCTACTTCTGCTTCTAGTCCACACATTCTGAAATCAATTTGGGGTCACATGTAACCTGTAGAAATAATAAGCCATTGTTTATTATTTTTTCCCATCATTTATTTCATTTTTTCCCCCCTCACAGTGTCCATGCTCGAAATTTTGATGCTCCTGACTCTAGGCCCAGTTCAGGGACTCGTCTCTCCCCTCTACACCATGTAAGTTCCCTTGCCCATAAGCTTTCTCCATTCCTGTGTATTAATTAATGAATTACATTTTTTTATCACCTGGTTAAACTTACCTGGTTAAATCACCTGGTTGACAAGACAGCAGATAAAATACATACAATTACAATGATAAACAGGGAAGAGAGAGCCTTGTCTATTAGAACTAGAAGCAATGACACACTTCCTGTAAAGTGACTTGAATAAGGGCTTTAAAGTCCTGAAGAGAAGGTAGTGTGTCTAGGTCAATTAGTATTTAGCATTAGCCTTGTATATCAGTAGATTACAGTGATGGGTGCGTGATTTGGCATTTGTGGTAAAGCACAAGGAAGCATGATGAACAGAATCCAGCTTACCTAACAGAGAGCAGGCTGTATGTATTTATAATATGTCACCAAAGTCAATTACTAACAAAAATGTGGATTGGACTAGTTTCTTTGTTGCCTCAAAGCAAAAAAAATTGTGGATCAAACTAAAAACCTAATTTTACTTTAAGCTTCTTTACGTGATTCTCAATATGTATATGAAAGGCTAGCTTTTCATCCAACTATATGCCAAGGTGTTTATAGGAGGAAATCCTAACTCATGCTGTCCCACCTACAGTAAGGATGGTAACATTTTCTGTAGGTTGTGAGGTTATGGTACTCTAAATAGTATTTCATAACCAGATTAAGGTTTTATTTGTGGTTAATTGAGATATGTATCCACATATTCTAATATTGTGAATGCTACCATGAACAATGAACTCAACAAACTGAGAAAAGCAGTAAATGAGATAAAGAATATACATCCCTCACATGTCAGCTAAGCATCGTACTTAGGTTTCTTCTAACCAGGATGAGAGCTTATCTATTTGTTATGGGATGGGATGGGATTATGATGTATATTGGTGATAACTAAAGAAATGAATAATTGTGTGCACATAAGCACAATCATTGGTAAATTCTAGCTGTGACACATAGTATGTTATTGATCACACCATAGTATGCCATTGATCTCGTAATTGTTTGTGTGACAACAGAAGCCAAAGTTTCCAGTCCCCTACAATGCTGAGGACCCAGTCAAGACCCATCCCAAACCCCCCTCTGACCTGGAGGTGAAGAGGGGGGTGGCAGTGACGCGAGCACGCCTCCTCAGGGCTGGATCTCTCACCACGTTGCCACCTGTAGAGCGACACACAGAAGGTAAGGGAGGAGAAAGATATATTGATGAAAGTCTGGATCAAGGGATAAAAGTTGATATATGGAGCCAAAGTGGAAGTTAACCAAGACCGCCCACTGGTTTACGAGTGGCTAGGTGGCTAGCGTGATTTTCCATAGATCCAAGGGGAACAAGTCTTATATCAACTAAACAAAGCAATAGATTGTGTTGAAGATCATCTCGCGGCACCCATATTTACATGACCAATTATGAGATGTACAGATTTTTGCAACTTTTGAAGGAAAAGACTTGGGTTCAAGATTGTGCATCCATTGAATTCCATCAAAATCAGGCATGAAGAGTAAATACCACTAACATATTTCGGACTGGGAACTGTACGTCCTGTAGTTTGCTTATATCAAGCAATCTGAAATGCACTAGAATAGACAGAAATGAAAAACAGTAATTGTAATATATATAACCATCCATCACTGTTTCCTTGTATAGGGCCTAATATGAGGAATCTTACATGAGGAAACTGAAGAAACTGAGGGATGGTGGATGTATTGCATTGGATGTGTAACATACAATAATGTCATTATTGTAAATGGTCCATGTTGTGCTTTGTTAGTTGTTTTGTTATTAAAGGAGAAGTGGTAACATATTTAAACAGGACTACAGGCCACGTTAAAGCAAAACACAACCATTTTGATGATAAACATATTCAATCGATCAGGGCTATTTAGATGAATATTACTAAATTCAATTGAAGGAAGAGAAGCAACACAGAGCTAATAACACCTGTATGAAGTCTGTAAGCCTGGGGACTATGTAGGTATGACTAATCTTCACACCATCTATTTATAGATCAGTAACAGCATGTATTAGACTGACATTCTTGAACAGGTAAAAACTAAAAAAACAAAACAAACACAATTTCACCCACTGCATTGCTTTAAATCTTCTGTGCAGGTAGCAGAGTGGTGGAGCAGCTTTTCACAGTCTTTCACAGGTTGACATTATACATTGACATTGACATTAATCTCAGTTGTTGAGAAATGCAATTTACTGCAGTTTTGAATGGAAAATGAGTACTCTTTTTTGAACCTTTGCTTGTTATAATGCTCTACTATTTAGAGCAAGAAAATGGGCGATGAGGATCTTTGGAAGTCTTTGCTTTTTACACAGATACATGTGCAGTAGGCGGCTGTATACAAATTGAGAAATTCTTAAAGTATTCATTGCAAGAGTAAAGAAATCTTACAGCAGCACACAGCACTTGTCCGACCTGTAAATAGTCACATGCTCTCCTCCATGTTTAGTGAAAGAGCTGATCCAAAATCCAGACCCAGAACAAAAACAGCATTCAGCTAAGGGAAAGGACAGGAGACCCCCCAATACAGACCACACTGAGGGCCACAGTGGTCCCCCCAAACCTGGCCCACGCAGAACAGCAAGTGAAAGGTATGCTTTCTGTCCCTCTCTGTGCCTTGCACTATTTGTCTTTCTCTCTTCTCCGCCCTCCTACCCTCTCCTGCTCCCTCTTTTTGACCAAAGTGACAGTACCACAATAAGTTGAAGATTTATTGACACACAAAGGTTGCTGTGGCAGCCATTACTGGATGGAGTTGAATTATAGGTTCCATTCTCGACTTTAGTTTATGCCTCCCCCCCTTGCTTAATTTTGTCTTTTCTGGCCAATCTCTTTGCAGTGCTTTTAGTATGTCCAATTCAAGTACTTTTTACCCTCTGTTACTCCGTGCTTTCTCATTCATTTACTTATCCAGACTACAAATGTGTTCAAGGTACTGCAGGAGCCTGCCTCGCTCCTGAGTGCGTCCAATGTAGTTGGGAAGAGAAAATGGTAATAGAAAATGTCTATTGAAGTAAGGCTGTTATCATTATATTTATTAGATTTTGTATTGCACTTAATTATACACACTATATATCTCCTTAACATATCCAAGTGCAAACAGTCTTTTACATAATCCAGTTCCAACACCTCCTAGATATATTCTGGATATATTCCACTGTAAACCCTCACATACCATACAGGATATCCTGACTATAGTTAAATCCAACCTCTTGGATTTAACTATATTGGATTTTATTCCCAATGAAACTGCCTCTATCTGTCATCGCCATCATGTGTCAGCCTTTACACCTTCACAACCCAGAAAGGCTAAAAGCTCTGCTTTTTTCTGCCAACCTCATCAGCTGTGTGTCAGTGCAAGGGGCATAACTCTGGACGTGAGGGCAGGGGCTGTCGTTAAAATCCATCCGCCTATCGATTGGGTGGGGCAGCTGGGCCGGTGGAGGGGGGGAAAGACCATAAAACACTTTAACAGGAAGTCTGGGCTATCGCCCGCAGCACAACCTCCTCACCTCCTTCCTCACAAGCCAAGTTAACACACAATATGTGTCTAACTTGTTGCTGAGATGAATTGTTGTCATTTTGTGATGTAAGAAGATAACTAAGAATTCTCCTCCTTGTTCAGAGTGTTAGGTTCAGTGTTTCCAGCACTGTTCTGTACCTTTGTAATTACATGGAAGAACAAATAGTACAGTACTTCCTAGTAGTCAACTTGCTTTCCCTCTGTACTGACACTGACCAGACTAACTACATGCAAGGTGGGTTAGAGACAAACAGACAGAAAATCACAGATTTTCCAGACAGAAGTAGAAATAGACAAGCAGGAAAATAGACACAGCATGACAGATTAATATGAGTTGGAGGAGATACAAAGATAGGGAAGATTAGACATCCACTAGGTTCTTTTTCTCCTATAAGCCAGGGCTTTATAGCTCCAAATGGCTCTCTATTAGATTTGGGTGCCCATCTGGGCAAGGCTGGCAGCAGCGTGTGTTGTGACTGCAGTGCACTGGCCAGGCCTAAGACAGGGATGAGGTCATGTCTCAGAGAATGCACTATCACACAAAGAGGCCTTATTATCAGGCTCTTAATCCTATCACACAGAGCCAAAGCCCCCTCTCTGACATTCAGAGCAACATGCCTTGGCCAGCGCTCCCTGCTGTATATGTCCTGTGTGCCAGCCTGTACCAATCACTACACACCCAGTGAAGTGAAAGTCCACTCGTCAGTAAAATTCACATATGTTAATGCTGGTTTATCAGGATGCATGAATGAGTCTAACTCAAAGCCAAAAACAAGAACCAAGACTAACTTATGATGTCATCAAGCAGCACTTTCTGGAGCTGGTCCATTGAGAATCAATACGAGACTGTAGACATTTTGATAATAGTCGGGGCCATTTTCTAGCGTAGGGGCCCATTTTCTTGTTCATACCTGTTAGCAGGACCATGAAATAAAGCAAGTTTGAGTGTGAAAGTTCAAAGAAATATTCTTTGAGTGTCGAAATTCCGCCTTCTGGGCAGTGTCGATGCAGCAATTTAACTTTTAAAAATCATTACAATAACATGTAAATTTGTTTTAAGGTAAATTTTCTCCTAAGTCTTTTTTTTTCAGTAATATGAGAGAGTAGAATGACTCTGTAGTGTTTGTGTTTATTTAATTTACTGTATATACCTCAGCTTGTCACATACCAGTAGGAGACACTTTATCCGTAGTGTTACATGTAATGTCATTTCATTTAGGATTAATGTCCTTCTCTCTGCATGTCAGTAGACCGGTGCACAGTTGACAGTGATATGCAGAGTGCAAGCCACAACACATACAATAGCATGACATGGCCGTGTTGTTGGCAGTGCTTTACAGTTACTGCATGGAGGTGGTGAGATTGTGGAGACAGCTCACAGTGACGAAGCATGAACGGCTTTAACCAGGCTGCCCACAAAGCTAAGATCTTAGTTCCTGTCTGTTGCAGATTGCAGTTTGAGATGCACACACATAGATACACACGGACACACACATACACACACACACATGCGCACGTGCACACATGCACAAGTACGTATACACGCACATGCATGCGCACATACACACACTCACCCACACACACACACACAAAACAGAGATAACAACACAATACAGCACACATGCAGTGTCTTAACCTCTGCTGCAACAGGGACACCTAGTGGCACTTGAAGAAAATACAGTAATGGTTGGTTGGTTAATCTGGTTGAATATGAAATCAGCAATTTTCCATGGAATTGTACTGTTGGCCAGAATGATTAATCCCCTAAATTATTGTTTTCCATCCACCAAATTAAATTTGCGTTGCTTTTAATGTCTAAAACTAGTCAGAACTGTGAAGGAAGAAATCAAACAGAACAAGTGGGTGGTATGTCTCAGCTCAGATTGTCAGAATTCTGTTGTAACCGGCCCTCTTTGTGTTTTTGTTTCTGTGTGCCTACAGTAGAATAACACAACCTGAGATTGACTCACCTGTCAGACCAACAGAGTGGGGAGCAGGACTGAGAACAGGTTTGTCCAGATGTACTGAATGAACCTAACTGCTATCTTAACATAAACAATGCACCTCTAACACAAAAGGTATAGATTTACATTACATCTAATCCACTCGCTGATTTTGTAATTTCTAAAATCTAATTTATTTTCTAATGTTCCTAAAGAAATGAAGCCTGCCTTAATATAGTCTATATAAACAAACACCAATGTATATAGTGAGCGTAGGTACACTAGAGACCAGGAATGTAGTGTCATCTGCAACACAAACTCCCTTCTCACCTCCCAAGTGAGCGAGCCTTGTGTCAAACTTTGATCGGGGTGTTGTTGCTAAGGGCCTTATTCCCACCGAGAGAAGCAGCCAGCCAATAGCTGAGAGAGCTGTTGGTTCGGGCAACCACAGTTTCCTGCATCACACCGTGCAGGGGGATATGCAAATGTTCACTAAAAAGGTGCCTGTGTGAGAGAAGACACACATCTGTGCACGCACACACACATATACATGCATGCATATATGCAGAAATATTCATAACAATACACACTTCATGACACGCACGCATGCAGGCACGCATACAAAGACACTTCACATCAGCACAGAAACAAATCAGAGGAAGTGTAGTTTTGGATGGTGACCTTTCATTCTGGCATCAAACTTCCTGCCGTTTTATTTTAAGACGGTGAACTTGTGAACCACGCTTGGCGCTCATGTACAGCGTCTGGGTTTGGAGGTGGTAATTGTCGAACTGTGTTTCTCTCTGCACATTTCAGAGCTGGGGAATGGAGACAGGAGAGCGAGCATGGAGGAGGATGCAGAGTCATTGGTCTGGCATAATAAAATTGGTCCTCTTCTCCAAGAGCTGGCTACAGGTAGCGTGGGTAATGCAATAGGGAACGGCAATAAAAAAGTGCAAATGGGTGAGAAACATTAAGAATGCAGAAAGTCCAGTCCAGATCCATTCAATTGATCCAAAGAATACAAAGTATCTGTCACCTGCTTTTGCTACTTGGATTCAGAAGTATCTCGAAAACAAAAAATCTAAAATACAGTGTGGTTGCAGTGTTTTTTATAAGAGGTAAGCTTCTCTTATTAGTGCCTGATTTTTCTGCTTCCTCAGTTCATTTTATTTTCAACCAACAGGCTGGGAAATTGATTTTTTTTAATGTTGGCAGACAGTCATGCATGAACTCTCGCGAATGAAACAGCGCTGTCATTTCAAACATCGAAGAAAGGCAAACAAAATAGTGTTATGTTTGGCGTCCCTACAGAATTCTCATAACCTGAAACTGCAGCCTGACAGCCATGAAATGAAATCTATGGCTGTAAATATTTTATCACGCTACAAATTTAATGGAAAATTCATTTGAAAGATAAATATTAAATATTTATTGTACCAAGTGCCTTCTGGCTCATGCATAAAACACCTTTCAGATTCACTGGGAAATTGCACTAAAGTGTTGAGCGTGTGACTCCAACCTTTTTTGGAAATGGCCGAGCCCTGTTATTTATGCAGGGAAAACATTTATTTTACCTCAAAAACAAGGAAACGACTCCACCCTGTCTTTTCCTCTGCATCAAGAATGATGCTGCCTATTGCAGAATTATTGGCCTGCATTTGACCATTGAAACTCACAGCTGTGTCTTAGAAAAGGGAGGACCCACAGATCGAGTGTTATTTTACTGCTTGCCAATGTATTATTGATGGTGATGATTGACCTCAAGTTACTCATGCAAATGATTATACACTGTAGAGCCATAGCATACGACACTTTTGCCACAACACATTTCTCATTTGCATTATATGGATGCAGATGTGTGCTTAAACACATATTACCATGTGAGGGCTGAGATATGGGCCTGAAGCTGCAAAATCTGCTTTTCCTGTGATGCCAGGCAGACCTGAGGACTCTGTGGATCGTCTGTGTGATTTGTGCGACAGTCTCCACGGCATCCTGGCAGAACAAGACATGCTCGGTCGACGGTGTAAGAGGAGGGCAGGGATACTCCGAACACTATTCCGCCTCATCGACCTCAACTCTGCCCAGCTCAACCTGTACATCGCCAAGCTCTGCCTGGCCGTGAGTCGTATGGGATGTGTGTGCCTGTGTGCGCAGCTGTAGCTAATGAATGCAATATCCCACTTACTAATTATCACGAGGGCAACCATAGTACTGGTGTGCACTCTGCAAAAGGTGTGTAAAGTCTTTGTATTTGTATCTCCAGCTGTGTGTCAGCGGAAACAACCTGCTGAACATCTGTAAGCTCATCTTCAAGATCAGCCGCAGTGAAAGCAACGATGTCCTCTTCCAGAATAACTCCATCATAGGTGTGATCATTAAATATTATTCTAGGTCAGGTTGTTCTAGGTCAGTGGGTCCCCAGGGGTGGTCCTCCATTAGTCCTTGAGGAGGTTCCTTGGTGTCCCCAGCAAAATGAGGAATCATTTAATTTCACTAATTGACTCACTAGAGGTTAGCACAGTGAGAGAATGTTTCACTGCCCTCACTTTTACTTCCCCACCTATAATACATACAGTATATAATTCTGGACATAAGTCATATCTAGCAGTAAAATCTTCTTCTACCTTCCTTATTGTAAAGTCTCATCAAATGCTAGTCAATGAGGATCTTTTTGGGGACTCTTGACATGAAAAAGTTTTGGATCCCCTGATCAAGGAGATTGCAGATTTCTAGCATGCGACCCACAGTGCACCAGTGGATGTTAATTGTTTCTCTTTGCCCAGACTCTCTGCTGGACGTGCTGAGCAGTGAAGATGTGTCTGCATCTGGGGAAGCACTGCTGTACTGTGTTGGCACTCTGAAATTTCTCTCCGGAAACAGTGGCCTCCTCAGACTCTTATTGGCCAAGAACTGTATTGGTGTGGCCCAGCAACTCATCCAGAGGCTCCACCCACTGTCCATGCAGGGAGACAGCCACTTCACCATTGCGGGGCACATCCTTGTACAGGTGAGACAGGGAACAGATACAAGACAGCGCTGATAAGGGTTGGGGTCAATCAAACTTGTTAAACAGAAATTACTGTTATCAGGTATTTGTTAATACGCCAAAAACTTTTCAAGATTTTAAGTCTGAAATAAATCAACTTCCTAAATTGACTGAATAGAAAGTGCCCTGTACCTGATGCTGTATCAGAATTTGTACTTTATACTTAGAATTAGGGCTTTGGTTCACAACTGGCCCTGAAACAGTGGCTGGTGTCAGAAATCCAGATGGAAACTTGAAGCACCTACTTTTGCCAAAAGAAACTCACTGCATACTTCCTCAACAGTTTGGCTATTTGAGTGAAAAACATGGACTTATTCAAAAACAATAAAAAGGAGCAAAATGTTAAACCTTATATGTATCTGTGGGCTTTTGAGCAGAGCTTTGATGTGGATTTTCCTGCTATTAGACAACAATGTTATTGTTTCTGTCTGGTATATAAGCTGCTCCCAGACCATAATGTTTTGTGTGCTGGCCTGGCCAGTACCCTGGCGCTCCAGTCCAAAACACACCCTGCTTCACTCTACTGAACATAACAACACAAGTTGGCCCAAGCAAATATGTTGAGTTACTGCTTGGTTTGACATCTAATGCAACTTGTAATGCTATTAGAGGAGGGAAATGAGCAGGCCATAATTTTCCAAAATATTCTTCGCAATTTAGTGCTGCCGTGTGTTTGAAATTAGCGTTTCCCTCTTGTGAAAAAATGATTTATAGCCATGCTGAATAGCTTCCGTTCCCTCTGCTGTATAGCGTCCTGTACAGGCCAGCAACCGGACTTAATGAGCATATGGCCAACATCGCACGCTGATCACAATAGCAACAGTAAAGGGGATACATGCAATATTCCCAAAATAAAGAATAGGTACTATCTATACAAACTTCTCTTCTCCAACACTCTTGTCCTCACTCTCTTCTCTTCTCTTCTCTTCCTCTCATTCACTCCTCTCTCTCTCTCTCTCTATCTATCTATCTGACCTGTGACCCCTCCAGCTGACAGCGACCCTGAGGAACCTGGCTGACCACCCCGAGTCCCGCCCCCTCTTCCTCTCCCATGCCGTCCTATCAGAACTCTGCGTGGTGCTGCGCCATCACCATGAAGACCAGGACATCTGCACCAACATTGCTAGAATATACAGGTAAAACACACACACACTTGCAGTACTTTGACATAACGTCACGCCTCATTTTGTTTCTGGTTCAGACTCGAAATTCTCTTTAGTGTGGTGGGGAATTCATCCTCCCTCTCTTCCTCTTCCTCCCCTCAGCTTTCTGTAATGTGAACCAACATAGCCCATCATGAGCTGATCAAAACAAGCCACTGTTCAGCTCTCTCATCATCTATTCTCTCTGTTTTTTCCCCAGCAGTCGCTCTCCTTCTATATTCCCTCCATTCTTTTATTCTATCTTTCATAGTCTGTCCGTATGAAGTGGAGATCTCACAAAACAAGTGGCTCTGGAGTCATGTAGCATTTATGAGAAGGGATGGGCCAATCTGTCTCTGTACAATGGCAAAAAGCCAATGGTACTTTCTATGACCTCAACTCGAAATAAACAAAAGCTGCTTTATGTTCAGTTCATTGAACAAATGTGTGAAATTTAAATAGAACACTTAATGCTCAGTATTTAATGAAATATGTTTTTCCAAAGCAAAACATGAAGTGAAGTGATTTTGCCTGGATATTTTTCTCCAAGATAATGATAGCATGACACTTAGATCCCAGTCAGGGCCTACTTATGCACTCCATTAGCAGCGTTGATTAAATCTCTCCATAGTTAGTCAGCCTAGCGGACCAGTCGGTGAGTGGATGGATGTGGACGGTCAGTGGTATTTGTTGTCCCCTCTCTCCCTCAGTAAACTCTCCTCTTACTCGGAGTGCCGCCTGGCGCTGGCCCAGACCCCTGGCTGCTACCAACTATTTATAGAACTGCTGAGCAAACACCAGCGGAAACAGGTGAGTTCACTCACCCCCCTCTGTGTGTGTGTGTGTGTGTGTGTATGCACATGTGTGTGCTTGACAGCCTGTGTATATTAGATAGGGGAAGGAGACAAGCTTATTCAGTGTTTATACTGTAGCTCTACTAATCATGTTTACCTTCAGAACAAGTTGTTTATGTACTCCCATTTCCAAGTACATTTACAGCACAGTGTGTATCTAGTATGAAGCGTCTCTCTCTTTCTTTACTGTGTGTGTGTGTGTGTTTGTGTGTGTATGCCTGTGTGTACATGTGTTTTGACATGTAATCAGTGTCCCAGGAGAGCCTGAGGAAGTCAAGGAAAAGAGAAATGGAGTTGGAAAGGAGGGGAGGCAGGAAAGGAGGGAGGTGAAGAGGAGAAAGGAGGGGTAGAGAAGGGAAGGGGGAGGAGAAAGGGGGAGGAGAGGAGGGTGGGAGGGTTTGGCAATCAGGCAGGGCTGACATATGTTCTTAATCAGCCAGGGAATAAACACACACATAAAAATACACACTTGCGCACGCACGCACACACACACACACACACACACACACACACACACTGGACAGTAAGTCATGTAATGAACACCTTGTCTGTGGGACAACCCGTCCTGTCCTCATACCAATGTCACTCTCCAGGTTTACGGGGAGAATGAGTGTGTTCTTGGCTGACTTACCCTTCCTGTGATTGGCTAACTAGTGTTAGGAAACAAACATTGTATACAGGATGTTTACTTTGCACTTTTCACTTGTTTTTCTGTCCCCTTTTTGTTTATATGGTATGGTAGCTCACTGTAAAGATAATGTGTACTTGTACACAAACATACCCACACATGTACGCAGAAATTAACTTGGTTATGCATCAGGGTTAATAATGACTTCTGCTGCATACAGGGAGGTGGGTAGGGGCAATGCTGGTGCCACTTCATAGGGCTGTAAAGGCCGATGCGAGAGCCACACACTGCTGCGGATGAAGTGGTTGTTGACCTTTAACTCTTAAATAGGGTCTCACAGGTCTTAATGTTGTGTTTTCTCAGTTTTCTAGTCAGAAATCAACCCCATCATGCAGACCTTTATTCTGAATGATCTACTGTTTATTTCCGTTTTTTGTGCCAAGATGTGTCTTAAATGTTATTCTAACTGGAATTAAAAACGTCTTAAGGGCTCTTTTTCCTAATGTAACTTGCCGAAACCTACAAGGCACCCTGCCAGGTGGTGACTTGAGATTGGATAAAGAGGGATGACATCGATTTTTAGAGGAAAAAGTAACAGAAAACTACAATTACCACTCATCATCCCATTTGATGAAGCTCCTCTGTGTAGTTTTAGCAAGGAAATTTGAACCTATGAAATGCCAAAACGTATTACTATCTACTACTATTAAGTAAATAAAATGCTCTTAAGAGGAAAATTGGATCCCTGAAGCTGTTGCGGTCCTGCCCTCCAACCACATTTACAGTACAAAGAGGCATCTTAGAGATTTATTATTGGTTTACTTTGCTTCAAAATATATTATTTTAATATTCAATGAGATTTGAAAGGTGTTTTAAGTATATTTCAATTCATCATCACATGTCATGTCATTTCGTCTTACCAAAGCTACATAGTATAGCTTTAAACTTCAACAAATTGACCACTAGTCTCCACCTCCCTCCCACAGGACCTTGTCGTGCGCCTCCTTTTCATCCTTGGGAACCTCACGTCCAAAAGCGATGAGGCTCGGGAGCTGCTGTTCCGGTGCAAGGGCTGCGTGGACACACTCCTCCGGCTGTACCGCAGCTACCAGCGGAGAGACGACTCACACACACCAGAGAAAGAGCCCCGGGCCCCCAGCAAGCCTCCCAGCCTTCCAGGGCGTTTGCGGGAGGACGAGGATGTGCTGGTGAAGCTGGTCAGAGTGCTAGCTAACATGTGCATCCACCCTGCCGTGGGCCCGGCGCTGGCTGCCAACATGGCCTTTATTCAGCTGCTGATGGAGACACTGGGTGAGCCGAGAGCAGGGACACCACATCAACAACATCGCATTCTTTGTCACGATTTAAAAACAGGCGTATGATGGGAACACTTATATTTATCACATAGATTTGTCCTTTCTCCCCACAGTGAATCTCTGTCAGACAAAGAGTTCTGATCAGATTGTATTTAGCTGCAGTAATCTGGTTTACTGTAGAACACACTGAGTGTACAGTAAGTCTCTGCTAAGCGGCCAACCACTTCCCTTATACTGGGAACAAGACATCATAACTTTGGTCAAAAACACTTCTCATCTTTCTGTTCATTCCATCTCTCGCTTGCCTTTTGGTACTTTCTGTTCCATATGCAGTGCATCCTCCGAGGGTTTACCTTCTGACAGAGCGAAGCGCTTCACTGCAAGAGCAGGATGTTCTGTCACATCTCACAGCCGGCTTGGTTTGTGTGTGTGAAATTCTCCCATGTGGTTAGGTGGTTTCAGGACGGGTTGAGCTGATGCACAGGTGGGTGTGAGACTCTCAGTTTCTCTGCTGCTTGCCTCCTACACACTGTTCACAGCAGTTGGGAGAGAGAGAATTAGAAACAGAGAGAAACTGAGGTCCGGCTGGTGAGGATGGGCGAAGATAGAGAGAGTGGGGGTGTGTGATGGGAGTCAGTGGGTAACACGGGTAGGAAATCACACAATTGAAGACAGAAATGTAGAACGAGTGAATGAAGGGGGATGTGGCGTTAGTGTGACAGCTGGAGACAGAAAAAAAATACATTACAGGATGAAAGAGAAGGCTTGGCTGATCGATGTCCTGTTTTGATCAAGTTCATGACAGGTTATACTGTGTTACATTACAGAGCACTGAGGGGAGGAAGGGGAAGAGAGAAAAAGTCTTCACCACACCAAAGAAGCATTTCCAGTCAGAGCCAGAAATGAAATTCAGTGACACAAGCGCCGGTTGACAGTGCGACCGCAATATCCTCGATTTATGACCGAGCACACGACATCTGCTGCTATATCAGGAGCAGAGTTGGTTTCCAAAGCTCTCACAGTGTCATGGCTTGTTGGAGTGGGTCATAGTGACCTCTGCATGCAAGTACATGATCAAAGCTACCCACAAATAATGCCCATTTGTATGATAATGTCAAAAGCGTCAAATTTAGCAGTCATAGGCAATATTATTGTTTACACAGTGGATCCACTAAGCAAACAGCCTCTCTGTGCATCTTCATGATTGTGGATTTAATGGATGATATAAGGAATCAAAACTTTCCTCTGGATCCACCTGGTCAGCTTTGTGCACTATACATGTAATACTTATATCAAGTTGAGATTTGCTTGAGACTATGACTGTATGTTAAATATAGGAACTCAAGCATGTCGAGGCCAGTACCAGCTGACCGTACAGTGTGGAAGCTCTCTCTGTTGGTTGCATTATGTACAGTAGGATTACAAATTAAGTCCAAAGACAAACATCTTCAGGATCTCTGCTCATGTAATTCAAATTTCAGAGATGATTTCATCAGGGGAATTTCTTTCTGTGGTGTGTGCGTGCGTGTGTGTGTGTGTGTGTGTGACAGAGCTGAGGTTTGTGCCAGAGAGCGAGGAGCTACTGGTGAACGTGGCTGCCACCATCAACAACCTGTCCTTCTACCAGGGTGAAAGCTCTGTAGTCAGAGACAACCGACTCACCATCGCCAAGTGTAAGACAGAAAGAGTGTGTGTGTGTGTTTGTGTGAAGACCTTGCAAAGAATGTGTGACAAAGGTTTATTGCATATTTGCTCATTTATTACCTTTTCTCTTCCATTTGCCCTTTCCATTTCTCTCTCTGTCTCACCCTCTTTCTCCCTTTCTCCCACCTCTTCTGACTCTCTCTTTGCTTTAGTGATGTCGAAGTTGCTGCTCAGCTCCAGTATGGACGCCGTGCTGGAGGCCACCCGCGTATACGGAAACCTGTCACAGGCTAAGGATGTGCGGGACTTTATCATGCAAAACAAAGGTTTGTTCCGGACACACACACAAACAGACAAGCACAAAAAAATGACTCGGACTTGGTCCTGGTCTTAGTTTATTTCATATTTCGTTCAAGCCAGATCCTTTCACAACTGTATATCACTCCGATGAAAAGTTGCCATATAGTGGCCATGTTAGAATTACAAGTTCCCATGTATTTGATGACGTATCATATGGACCATCACAGCACACAACATTACAGAACACTGGGTCCATTAGACACATATCTCCCTCGGTACAGTACGCACCTCTACATACTGTACTCATTGTGTCATGTTGAGGCTACACTTATCTGCAAGGCCGACTACAGACAGTACAAACACCACCCGCTGACACTGGTGATACCAGCCTGCTTATCACTCTGCTGTGTAACCGCCCCCCCCTCCCTCACTCCATCTCTCTCTCCCAGTTTACCAGTTTGTGGTGACTCTGCTGGACTCTAAAAGCAGCGAGGTGTGTTTTTCAGCCTGTGGGGTCGTCACCAACTTGGCCCTGGACCCCCCCAGCAGGGTCACGCTCTCACTGGAGGGAGCTGCTGCCAAGTAAGGACAAGTAGGAGGCCAAATTTTGTGTTTGTGCTCTTGGTTGTGTTTGCGTGTGTGTGTGTGTGTGTGTGTGTGTGCCCAACTGACAGGTTTCCCATTATAAATACACAAATAAAGGTGATGAAAAAGACCTTGCATGTTCAGCCAAAGCACAAGGTAGTTATGAGCATCTTAAATGTGCTACATATAGCATTTTAAGATCTATAAATCATAACCACATTAATAATGAGACATTAGTATAATTACCTTAAACAAGCATAAGCAGAAATAAAGCGTTCAGAGTTTCTCACAATTGCAACATCCTTCCTTGTGAAGTGTGGTCTTCATTTTGAGAAACACTGGGAGTGAAATAGAGGCTATCAACTCTCGACCATGGCCTCATTAGAGTTATTATACCAAGGTATCACAATAAAGTTGACAATGAAATACTGGTGTTCACACACACACACACACACACACACACCTCCTCTTTCAGATCTAGTTCCACTGGAGTGTAGCTAATGCTCACCAGCCTGCAGGTCATGTGAATCTCTCTCCCCCTAGTCATATGATGTATAATTGTGTGTGTGTGTGTGTGTGTGTGTGTGTGTGTGTGTGTGTGTGTGTGTGTGCGTGTGCGTGTGCGTGTGTGTGTGTGTGTGTGTGTGTGCGTGGTGCGTGTGTGCAGGCTGGCAGACTGTCTCAGAGACTTCGGACCAGGGGATTGGCAGCTTGCAGGCCAGGTTTGTCAGAGCTTATGGAACCTGACAGAGCAGGGCGGCTCAGAGAGAGTCCTGGACACACATGAGAGAGAGGCGCTGCTGGAGATCCTTACTACATACTTAGGTCGGTACACAGTACTAATATCCGTGTTAGAGTTAACACTAACCCTTATATAAGTAGGGAGATTGACTAAGAACACACTCCTGTTTACAGCAGGGGCCTCAGGGAGTTGTTGCAGGGTGAGGGAGGGTTACACACACACCTGGGAGCTGCCCAGTAAAACCACAGTCTTAAAAGGATAATGCTGCTGTTGTTTTAGTTTATGGCAGGCGTCTAAGTTGCCCCTCTCCTTTACATTATTCCTGATGGTGTCTGCCTGCAGCATAGTTGGAAATATCAGGGCTTGTCTTCCTCCCTTCAGAAGAAGCCATTTGCCCCCATTCATTTTTGTACAGTATGGAAACTAATTTCCACAGACTTGCAAATTGCCAGAGCTAGATAATCCATCACTGTAAACATGAAGCCTTAATTGGGTTTTAACTAAGTTTCTGTTTTAGCGTTATTTCATTGTGCCTGAGTTTAGTTGCGTTCGTCTGCTTACTGTCAATCACCTGACACCCACAGGAAGAAATAGAAGTCTCCGCCAGGAAATAAAAATATGTCATCTTACAAACGTTAATGCCACATCCATGTCTTCTTATTTGGGGTGTCTTTGTTAGCTGGGACAGCAGTTCATTTCAGGCTAGGGTTGACACCGTAAGGTTTGTAAGAAATGGAATATACTTTATAAGAATCTGGCCTATCACTATCACAAATTCCTGAGAATGAATATAAAACTTAAAAACAAGCTGCTATCTCCCTCTCTCCATCCGTCCCTTAGATGAAGAAGAAGCTCTGCAGTGGACGGTGAGCAACGACATGAGAGACTTCCACAAGGCATGCTGGGAGTCAGAGTTCTTTCCTGTAGCTCAGAAACTGATACACAGGCTCCAGCCTCTAGACTGACAAAATATTTTATGACCCTGAGACCAAGCTGAGCCTTTGAAAAATGCATGTATGTGGATGGGAAAATCATCTGGTTTTTTTTCTCAATTTTGTGTAATATTGGAGACATGAGGTTCAAGCAAGCAAGCATTCACCAACACACTCAAATATACTCCCTCAGCCTCGGGTCTCTCCTCTTGTTTAATGCACTTTAACTTTCATTCCCATTATCCTATAAAGTTTCTATGCCCTTTCATTTATGTATACAGGGATGTTGTCAGACAAGCTTTTTGCACACTGAATAACAGAAATGATCTCATTTTTTGTGAAGTACATTGTGTTGTAAATGTGTCTGTGATAATCTAGCAAATGACTAAGCTGGAATTTACCTCATAAGGAAATCGTTTATTGTGTGTGGATGGCGTGATGTTGGTAACCTGTGCTCTCTGGAACTTGGACTCGTACATAATAAAGCACATTGGAGGATGATGCTGTTTGAAACATTTCGCTTCTCAAAGCCTTTATTATTACACAGATATGGGGCCAGGCAGTGCTTACAAGTTACACCAAGTAAAGTACAGCGTTTCAAAATCACATCGTTATTACATCGAAACAAACGGCACTTCATGTAAAAGCCCCGGCATCAGTTCCCCCAGGCTTCACACAGTAGTGACCTTAAAACAATCAAAAGACAAGCCAATGTTTCAAAAATCCTCAAAACATCTCATTAGCCAGAGTTAATAACAAACATTGTTCTCTATGTAGAATTTCCCAGGTTGATATGAAACATACAGTTGGCTGGCTGATTGTGAGGTTGCTTGATAATATTTTTCCTGTTCGTATATTGTCAGGGAAAGCCGCCGAATTGTAAAGGCAGGGGGTTTCGGGAATAACACTGAGATTCTGCTGGTGATCGTATACTGACAGGTCTCTCTCTGGCCAGCCTAGCTCCTCGTCAGGGGAGTGAGGGACTTTTCCCCAGTCAGGTCAAAGATGGAGGCAAACAGGAAAGAGATCAAAAGGTATTCTACAAGGTATCCCCACCTCATCTCTTTCCGTGTTCTGGTCAGGCCAAAGTCTTTTCAGTGAAAGAGAAACTTTGACCTCGACCGCACCACGGGAACAGGGACATGTATGTGGTTCGGTTAGAGTCCTGCAGTTCTGGAGCTTATACAGTAAATGAGTCACATCAAAGTCCCTGGACTAGTCGGATGACAAACTGAACCGTTCACCTGAGTTCAGCGTAGTTTTGAGTGATAACAGACTCAACCTTATGAGAGAGAACTGGATCCACTTTGGGACACATGAAACACATGGTTTGAGAATAACACTCCATGTTATTTCATGAGTCATCCATTGCATAAAAGCGTGCAAAATTGTATCACAGGATACTTTCCTATACCCATACAACTGGAATAGTGGAAATGGCCTCTGTTGTGTTCAGAGTGCTGATAGTTAATCTGATTGTGCTATGACTGCTTGTTTCCTGAATATGTGTAGGGCTTTCCTGTTGCAATAATGTGATCTCTTTCATGAAGCAATGAAAACAAAATTGTTTAGGAGAAAACTACGATTGATACACAATGATTCAATATCGTGTTTTATTTTTTTTTTAATTATCTTTTTTTTTTTCATATAAAAAGTGTCAGTAACTGACATCAGTCAGAAGTTTGATAAAACCTCCACTTCCTCTCGCAACCACCTCCAAATGATGTACCATTCCATAATCATCATCATCACTACCCTCCTCCTCCTCTTTACATCAAACAATCATTCATCTGTCCAATTGTCTCAATCCACCCTCAGAAGAATGCAGTACTTTACTGGTTTTAGTAAACAAAAACAAAACAGCAGAGGCTCCACACCTCTGTTCAAAATAAAAAAGCTGCTTTTGCACTGGTTAGGGTTCCCCTGGGGAGAAACAAGCACAGCTACAACCTTTTGCGTTCGACAGCTATCGACCGCAGTCGGCCCTGTGTGGGCCAGCCCGGTTCCCTACTAATGGGAACAGGGCAGCCCAGAAAGAGTCTCTCTGCTCGCCAAAGAGCACTTCTTATATGTTTTATAGAGAAAACAGAAGAGGTATTCATTTACTGGTAAAATTCACAATCCAAAGCTTCGAAAGTGTTAGGGTGACCAGGCGGCTGGGATGAGCGGAAGACAAACAGGTGTGGTTAGGACAACCGGAAGCAAATCCCTCCTGGAAAACCTGGTTTCTAACTTTCTTTTTGATTAGCTTTTTTCTTTTTCTTTTTTTTTTTCCTTACCAGAAACATAAAGACAACATCATCAACAAAATGATAAACAGTCACCTCACAATAACAGAGCTACAGCAGAAGCAAGAAGTCGCATTCCTTCAAAGTGCCTCACTTTTTTGACGCTTGAAATTCAAAAAGACTTAATCCCCCCCCCCTCGACATTTTTCTGTGAAACACACGCGCACACATACACACACACACACCTGATATTTGTCACGAACACAATTCACCCACGCATGCATACAGTCAAACTCAATAGGGCTCAGTGTTCTTTTTGAGTTTTTCTCTCCACAACTCTCTGGTTTTCACACACTCCTTGGATTAGCTTACATAGACATTTGAGTTTGGGGTGGGTGGGGGTACAGGATAGGGGGGTAATGCAATGGATTTCTAATGGATAGGGTTTTTAGGGATACTATTGGGGGGTTTGAGGGTCAATATGACCCCAATGAGTACATGAGAGCAGCAGCAGCAGCACGTCTGCACACTGTGCTGGATAGTTCAGGCACACATGATGACACCGCCCAAGTAATGCTTCCATCTCCAGTTACCACATCGACGACAACATCAACTTCTCGTGATACAAAATGAAATGAAAAGATATTAAAGAAACTAAACAAATATAACAGTGACTACATAAAGTGCAGACTGGTGTTGACTGCACAGCTTTCGGGAGAATCACTACAGGTCTTCACACTACCAGGACATAGTAGAGATTGGCAACCACTGTGTTGTGTGGTGGAATACTGAAATGTCAGCCTGGATGCCTCCTGTGTCACTCCTCTGGCCCGGCACAAGCTCCCCAAGATAGAGGGAATTTGCTCCAGGCTGCCATCTCTCCGTCAGTTTTGGCACTGCAGGCAACAAGGACTGAGTTTGTGTATCCACTTGTGGGTTGAGATGACTTTTCTCGCCGTTCTTTCTTTCGTTTGTTCTGATCTTTTCCCAACGTCCATCCAACACCAGGACAAGCACTGTCTAGAACCAGGGCTCTTCACATCTCTTCCACATTTTTTTGTTTTTTCCCCCGCCCCTTAGATTTTCTTTTTTTTTCCTTGAAATGTCCCATAATGAGCAACAACAACGACAGTAAAAAGACAACGATAAAAACACCAAAAGCACTTCATGTCATGTAGCGGGTGATCGCTCTCAGAGCGTAGAGCAGTTCTGCCTGCATGCGCGCTTCCATAAGAAGCAGATTAACGTGGACCTGGAGGAGACACAAGAGGAGACAAGAGAGACGGTTGTTATAGATCAGTGAAGCGATTCAAAAAGGCTCTATCAAAGATGCAGCAGCCTATAGGCCAGGATAGGAAATGAGGCTTTCATCTCACCTTCTCGGAGTGCTGAAACTGCCTCCAGAAACTCTCATACATTCGTTTGGTGGTCTTCTCAGGGCTACACACCATGGTCTTAATATAGATCTTAAAGCTACGGTCCAACAGCTGGTTTATCTCCCCGTAATCATAGTCATCATACCTGAGGAAAGAGAGAAATACAACTTTAGGATAAATGATGCAACTTGAGCATAACGGCACCTGATTCTCTCCCTCTCGTTACAAAATAAAGCATGCTTCTTGGCTCTACTGCTACAAGGGCTTCATTATACGACATTATTAGCTGCATTATGAAAACCTCGTCTTCCTGAGGAGGCAGCGACTCACCTAATGCCGAACATGCAGTGGATGTAGTTCCAGATGGCGCGGCGCAGCATGGAGGTGTCCACGTCCTTGTGTGTTGCCATGGTGTTGTAGGTCAGGTTGTAGGCCATCTGGAACTTCTCATCCAGCATCTGACCAACATCGGGGTACAGCCGGTTGACCAGAGAGAAACCATGGTCCTCCCAACTGTAGTCCTGGAAAGAGGGGACGATGATAAGGAGTTAATGACAAGTCAGAGAGCATCAGCCAACTAGTTTTTTTGTAAAGGGGGATGATTGATTTCCTGTCTTTTTTTCCTACTATATGGTATCTGGTTGTGTTCAGAGTCCACGTGATCTCTACCTGCACTCTGAAGGTGGGCACGTGCTCTCCCCTCCTGGAGAAGTCCTTGTAGCCATAGCTGGGGTCCTCAAAGTGGCGGGAGACGTCTCTGGAGGGGACGCACTCCTCGTCCTCCGCCGTGACCACCAGCATGCTCTCGGTCTTCTCCCTCTCGAAGCGCGTGGCCATCTCCTCCTGGCTGGCCTCCTCCTCGTCGCGACACTCCTGCAGCTGCTTCATCTTCTCCATTAGCACCTCCACCTCGCCAGACACCTCCTGCGCAAACGAGGAGCACATTCTGGGTTAGGTGATCATCTTACAGGCAGCAGACATCAAATCTTTCTTTCTTGCTAATGCACACACGCCATCCTTCATTGCTCACCTGATTGCCAAGCAGATCGTCATAGTGATTAGCGTGACTGTTGCCATTGGCAATGTCACAGACGCAGTACTGGCTGAGGGAGGGGGGTCTGAAAGTGTGCCCACCATCGCAGTGGATCTCGGGGGTGATACCGCAGCCGAAGGTGAAGGAGGCTAGGGAGTGGTAGTGTGTGAGGAGGACCACCGCGTGAATCAGCTCTGCTAGGGACCAACTATGCTCCTCGGCCTTGAGGAGGTGCTGGAAAAAAGAGAAAGGGAGAGATAAGTCTACCGCTAGCTATCGCGAAACAATGATTTCAATATCTACAACCTCTCAGGGAGCAGGAAAACCTGTTTCTTCTCCCCCTCTGCTCAGTCTGTTCTTTCCCCCAGTTTACTCGTTGATTTCTCCCTCCCTATACCACCTACTGCCATAACCCTCGCTGAGGCCGTCCAAGTTATACAGCTGCAGCAATACCCTAGCCTCCACCCATGATCTCAGCCCATTACATAAGGCCCTTTCTTGTGCATGTCCGCCCTCCGGTCTGTGCCCGGTGGCATCGTGCCATGGCGGCCCCTCACCTCGATGTGTTCCTTGGTGAGAAGCCAAGGCCGGTGGGCCAGGATCTTGTTGAGCTCGCCGAGATGCTGCAGCTTGCGCGGGGCACCATCCAGGCCATTGAGCCACTTGGGATCACCTCCGACCTGGAGGAAATCGTTGACGTGCAGGTTGACCAAGTAGGAACACTGGTGTCGGGCCGTTGCCTGCCGGATCAGAGGGAGAGACAGGGTTTAAACACTGTCTGCAGCTTTGAAAATCTACAGGCCTGTGTTGTTTGACATAAACTGGGACGCGAAAGCTCACGAGTGCTTTGAGAATTTAAAGTATAAATGTGTTCTTACCATGATGCCTATGTAGTGTCGGTAGTGCAGAGACAGGGGGCCGTCCATCTGCAGCAGGTAGTGCTGCGTCCGAAGAAAACTCTCCAGATACTGTGGGTGGAAGCCCATCACCAGGGAGATGTTGTCAAGGCGACCGAGGGCTGCAAATGCATCCTCAAATATCGATTGCGTCCTGGTGTCCACTTTACTGACTTGAATGATCTATAGGGGAGAATGGCAACAAATGAGACATATTCAATGAGCAGAAGATGTTCCCTACATCAACTTAATGTTCATAAAATAACAAAGTTTCTAGTCTTTCTGAGATAACAGACTGCACCCGTACCTCTTTTTCAGGGATGAATCTGCTTGGTCCATTACCTAGAGGTCTTGGGATCCTTACTCCCAAGTCCTGCAAGACAAAAAGGAGAAAGAGAAATACTTTTAAAACCATATGAAAACTAAGGTGACGCATCGGCTCTCACTTCTGCCCGGTCGCTTTACAGTCAGTTTATTGCTCGGCCAGTGTGAGAAACCAGAGTCGCTTTGTTTCTCGACTGCAGTAAACCTTGTTGGCTTTCAGAAAAGATGTATTAAAAACCGATGCAAATGCATTATAACAATTCACAGTGTGAAATATTGCTTTATGAAGCATTACACACAAAATGATCACTCCAAACGTTCACAATTAACGGGTTAGCCAGATACACAAAACGAGACAGTACCATTATACAAATAAATACTACTAATAAACTGTCTTACAGCCTTTCTATCGTGTCCTTTAACTTAACGTTAGGTTGACGTTGCTTGTCCAGACATGTCCGCTAGCAGGGACTCCTGTCCCGCTGCGCACAATGAAGCACCGAAGTGGATGAATGAATGACAACGTAACGGATATTTTTCGGGACCGACTCGGGTTTAAAAAAACAACATGCAATTCAAGATGCCTTTAACACATCGACGTCTCCGGAATAGATAGGAACAGGGGCCAGCGGTGATGTCTTGTCCAATGACAAACAGCAAAACTCGTAAACAACCTTACACACAAAAGACTGCACTGCAGGTCCTTTGCTCAAAGCAAAAAAAAGGTCGCCCGAAACCAGAAATATTGTAATATAATTTTCGTATCCTCGCAGCAGTCTCAAATGTCCAACACGCCTTTGCATTTCTAACCGTTTTGTTGCCCTCTGAACCGTTTCTTTTAACTTACCTTTTTGCTTAGCCGTTCACAATGAGTGCATATCTTTAGCAGGTCTGTCACTGTAAACGAATTATTTTCCACATTTTCCGTAGGTGCTACTGCGTGCCTCATATCGTGTTTTTCGCTGCACTTTGATAGTTTTTCAGATGTAAAAGCGACAAAATGTATTTTGAATGGCTGTTTCCTTCTCTCTTTGTTCCTTAGGGCACTGGGTAAAGTGCTCAGTAGTCAGCTGTTGCAGCCCTACAGCAGAATACCGTCCTCTGCCCGCACATACATTCGGTAAATAAGCCGAGGTCCGCATGACTGACGTGCTCAGCAGCCAATCGCACGGCGAAAACAGCCTCCTCGGAGCCAATAGCGCTGGAGGCAGCCGGAGAGGGGGGCGGAGCGACCCGTGAGGAGAGAGGGGGGTCTAAACGTGAGCTGAGAGAACAATCCCCCTAAGAAAACATCATCACTTCTCTCTTCTTCTTTTGTTCCCTGCTGCCATTAATCATGATCGAATTTACTATCATACACTCCCCTCTGTATGCAAACATTTACAACAATCCCCTTATCTGCTTGATTTTACTGTGAAATCAATTCAATCAATCAATAAATAAATAAATAATTCAATGATGATGACACGGAGTGGACATCCTACAAGTTTCTTAGAAATATTTTTTTAATTGAATTTTTTTTTAAGGTAGCTGGTAATGCATGTGTCTGTAATCTGTGTCCCCATCTGTGTAATGTGGATTCACTAAAAACAACAACCTACAGCCAGCTAGCTAGCATGCAGCAGCAAGTCCCCCCTATCAGTGAAAACTGAGCCCCAGCTCTCCTTGGTGAGCAGCAGCACCGCAGCAGTAAACAAGGTAGCTCTGCTGTGCAATGATCAGCATCAGCATACAGTGGGATGGATACCTGCAGGACCTGGTGCAACAACAAGCAGCCCTTCAGTTACTGGCTCTGTGCCACAACCTATCAGACCAGAGATAATGCCATTCCTCAACGAATCAGCCCAGGCAAAATGACTCCTTTAAAGCCAGGAGGAAGTAGAGATAAGAAAGGCAGCTCTTATGGCTTTGTTTGTCCCAGCTTGACAAAAACACACTCACTGGAACAGTGTATTGCTGCTTTAACACACCGTGCTGTGTATGGTTAGAGTCAATAATTGCTTTGAATTTTATCGGATGAGATGTACTAAAAGCAACATCATATAGGGCACAAACATCCACTGAAGTTCATTCAGATACGGGTCTTATGGGAAAACAAGAAATATTATAATTGCCTTATAAATTCACCATGCCAGTAATCACATTACAAAGGCATGGCCATGTTGGGTATGTAATGGCTAGTGTGTGTGTGAGTATGTGTGTGTGTGTGTGTGTGTGTGTGTGTGTGTGTGTGTGTGTACACACATGTACACCTGCAGGTCATGTTTCACAGACTTCCAAATTAAGTTTTGCATTCAATGGACTATTCAAGTAGTCTTTTCTTAGTTTTCATGCAGGCCCATTTTACGAGGAGCAAAACTATAAAAGTTTTATAGCAAAACTATAAACTAGTTTTGAGCATCTTAAGCAGCATAGATTCTGTGGAATAGCATCCTAGCTGGGGCGGCATGGTGGCTCAGTGGGTAGCAGCGTCACCCCACAGCGTGGGGTTCCTCAGGGTGCTCCGGTTTCCTCCCACAGTCCAAAGACCTGCCAGTCAGAGGGATTGAAGACTCTAAATTGCCCATGAATGAAGCATGAGTGTGTTTGTATGTCTATCTGTGTCTGTGTGTTCGCCTTGTGATGGACTGGCGACTAGTCCAGGGTGTTTCCCTGCCTTCTGCCCAATACATGCTTGGATAGGCTCCAGCCCCACCGTGACCCTGCATAGGAATAAGCAGGTATAGAAGATGGATGGATGAAGTATCCTGCAGTTGTAGCTGCAA
>CABFOQ010036367.1:0-22908 GCA_900660455.1 Gephyroberyx darwinii
GTCACGGCTTTTCTCTGTCCTGGCCCCACAGTGGTGGAATGACCTCCCTACTGATGTCAGGACAGCAGAGTCGCTGCCCATCTTCCGCCGCAGGCTGAAAACCCACCTCTTCAGGAAACACTATCCTGACCCTTCCTCTTAAGTGTTCCTGTGCTCTTGTTTATTAGCGCTTGATTATCTGACTTACTTATTTTGTCTTAGCTCTTGTTTATTTTGATCGACTTATTTGTCTCACTTGTCTACTTAAAAGTAGGTAGCTAATGTTACTGCACTTATACCGTAGCACTGGTTATGCTCTTAAATGCTTGTTTAGTAAGGAAATGCACTGATGATTTCTGGTGACTAGTAGTTCTCTTACCGACCTATGTTGAATGCACTTATTGTACGTCGCTTTGGATAAAAGCGTCTGCCAAATGACTGTAATGTAATGTAATGTAATGTAATGAGAATATTATCAGCTCGGGTCACTAAATCCGAAATGAAATTGGAGAACTCTTCTAAGAAGAGCGAATAGGGCCCGGGTGGGCAGTAAATTACTGCCAAGTAAAATGACGGGAGATTCTGTATAAACCCCCGTTGATAAAAAAAAAAAACCACACGCAGATCTACAGTGGATGATCCTTCGTGGCAGCATTGCTGTGAAAGCTTTTATTTCTGTTTTAAATGACTCTGTGCAGGACACAAAGATCTGAGTACAAAGTCTCACTCACTCACTCATCAGGGTGTTTTATTTTGAAAATTGACCGGATGCGCTATGCCGTTCCTGTATCTGACTTCCTGCCCGGCTTGCCTAGTATCCTCCGCAGTTTTTTTTTCACCCCACTTTTTTTTTTTTCGTCTTCGTTTTTTTTCTATGCAGGTCCATTAAGCATCATTTTGTGGAGCTTTTTGAAAGTTCTTGTTCCAATTCAGTGTTCTATTCTGGGACTGTCCCTTTTATAACCCTTTATGATGTCATCAATTAAAATGTTAGAATACATTAGAATGCATTTTAGAATGATCACACCTGGGTGACCGTACTCAAAAAGGTTAAACTGCTATTGTGAAAGTAAATTAGCACAGAATGCTAGTATTTATCATTTGTCATTTTGTGTCTGGTTGTATTGATACTGTGTTGTCATGTAGCACAGACGTGACGTGTGCCACGAACATGTGCCTGAGTATTGCAGAATAAGCCAGTGAGGCCCTTCAAGGAAGTCAAAATCTGAATTTGACCAGACCACTACTATGTGGAGATAGTCCATAGGATGAACCATATGGTCTTAGCATGGAGAACCAATCACGAGACTTCTTTTTTTCCAAAGAAGCTATAAAGATTGTAGTGAGCTGACTTTCAGAGAGAGAGAGAGGATAGAGATTTTGACTTTCTGTAGGACCTGTGACAAGGTCTTTCTCTCTTCAATATATCTGTATACAATATATTTTTATACTTCAACCTGTCAATGTTTTGTGTATTATTTCAAGATTTCTGAGTGCTTACAGGCAATTTTCACTATTTTCACTATATTCCCATTTGTGCTTCTAACCCATTCCAAAGAGTACCTGATTCTTGTCGGTATGATCAAATACCCGCGCAGCACTCCCATCTCTTTATTCGCATCAATTAAAGGGTTTATATAACACCGAGGAAGACCCATGTCTCATCCTATATCCATCATACTTTGTCCATTCATAGATGAGGTCGTTGTCGTGGATGAGGGAGGGATTGTATGCAGGGCTTTAATAACGCTCTCAGTCCCACAGATTTTGTGCATTGTCTCAGTTTTTTCAAGTGGTACATTTACAGTCTTGAGGTTTCATATATGGCATGATTTCAGGTATAATATTTTTAGCACAGCTTTTCAGTTTTTTAATATTGTTGGAACACATTTCCATTTAATTAGATATAGCAACGTTGTTATTTTTTAATTCAACAATTACTTACGCATTCACTCAATCAGCAATTTGTTGCCAAGCTTTCTCTATCTTTTCTCTTTTCTCTCTCCCTTAATTTATGGTAATCGTATTTCCCGGCAGGTTGGCCTAGCGGTTAGAGAGGCCGCCCGATCACCAGGGGGGTCGTTGGTTCGATCCCTGGAGTCACAAGGAGGGTGTATTCTAGCTGTGAGCTGGTGATTGTGTGTGGGGTGATATGTTGTGTGTATCTAGTCAGGCGTGTGCAGAAGACAAATTTCACTGTGTGTATGTGATGAATAAACTTCATTAATGAACCTGTTTCTCTCTCTTTTTAGTTATAATATGGCTAAATTCTTCATAGACCATAGACTTCCACTAAAAGTTACTGCTCAGTGGGGGGGGGCTAATAGAATGTACATGTGTTAAAAAAAAAAAATTAAGCAGCCAAAAGTTGTATATTTGTTAGTATTTTGCCTAGAGTTTATTTATACAGCAACAAAAATTTGCTTCTGTTCAAGACCAAGAGGTAACTTGTAAGCATGCAAAAATTACAACTAAAAGTAAAGTTAAAATAGAAACATACAGTAATAATTATTTATTATATACATAATAAATGTATATATACATGATATATACATCGAACACTTTTACCATCAGGTGATGAGGTCATATTTTTGCAGTTCATGTATTACAGTACAGTGGATTTCAAATATGTTACAACAGCATGTCACAGACCTATATTTGATTTAGTCCAAAGTGACCCATATGGTAAAATTTAAGTTGTTATTGATTTAATATTGAATTGTAGAATTGTCTACACTTTTTGTGGGAACATAATGGTGGAGAAAGTGAAACATCTGATCACTCATTCTTATACATTCTCTAATTGGGAGAATTTGTGGTTAGTTGAATTATAGTGACATTTAACTATTCCACAGACTGTTTGCCCACCTCCCCTCTGGGAGGCGCTACAGGTCCCTCCGTTCCAGGACCAGCAGGCTCAGGAACAGCTTCTTTCCCTCAGCTGTGAACTCGGGACCACGATGATAGCGGTATTTAGCACTTTCACGTCATTATATTTCAGACGGAACATGGAGGCAGCATCTGTAGGTCTGCGGAATTCTGGGGGAAATTGACGCATAACTACTCTTGACTTTCACTTCCTGTAAACAGACAGGCTAGATCCAAATGTAGGTGTATGTGGATCGAATCATTTGTTAAATGTATACATACATTTGAGACTTAAATAGAGAGTCGTTATTTCATCGTGTTCTGTTGAGTTTTCTTCTGTTGGTGATATTTGGAGAATTCGAGTGTGGACACAACACAATGGTAACGTAGGTCTAACGTTAAAGTTTTGCCTTTACAGCAAGAGTGTTTGTGTGTCAACAGTTGTACATGCAGTTGGCTAATATTTGTCTCCGATACATGCCGTTTTTTCGTATTGAGGGCACGGTATACCAAACAACTTTAAAATCTGACACTTTAATTTTGTCTTGCTTATCTACAGTACGTACATAGCTGGTAGACCAAGACTTACGACATTGTGAAAAAAATCGTTATCGTCTGCTGTTCAATTGGGCATTAAAATCATTAAAAACGGCACCACTAAAATTTCATTTAAAAAAAATAATTAATCTGTTAGTCCTCTAGTCTTCCTCCACTAAATTACACAATCAATGACCAATATGAACTATTTGTAGGCCTTAAAGTTGAGATTGTATTGAAATAAAGTGCTGCTTGGTACGTAGGGTTTGGTAAATCATTTCTATGGGGAAGTTACTAGACGATCCTTTAATTCTTCGTACGTCTGAAGTCATGCTCTACGAGATTAAATAAACAGATTTTTGAATGAAGTTGGGCGAAACCGTGTATTCAGTCAAAAGAACTGGACGTATCGAAGAGAGATCGAGAGAGGATGGCGTACCTGTCATGTTGTATTGCTGTCGTAAAGTTTCTATTGTGTATAATTTGAAATCCCACTATAAAGCTGACTGATCTTCCATAAAAATGGGTCAGAGAGATGAAGGCAAGACGTCCAGCCTCCACATTCTCACGTCCTACAGAGAGTTGCTGGTCTCTCGGGTGAAGAGCATTCATTGCATCCTGGACAACCTGTTGGCCAGTGGCTTCCTTTGTGTAGAAGATGTTGAGATTGTCCAGCGCACCATTACCAAGACAGACCAGGTAGTAAAACGAAAAGAGGATCCTGGCAATCAGAAATGCCAGTGGCAACTGCAGCATTTCATTTTCCTTATATTTCTTCATCTACATTTTGTAATATCTTTCTATGTACAAATTAGCAATGAAGTAAAAACTGATTGGTTGCGAAAAAAAATCACTGAAACACTCTTGATTTTTGGTAGGTACGCAAAATCTTGGAGCTCCTTGAGTGCAAAGGGGAGGAAGCCTGTGAATACTTTATTTACATCCTACATAAAGTATGCGATGCATATGTAGATCTCCAGCCATGGCTGAAAGAGATCAACTACAAACCAAAAGATTTCATACTGGAGATACAAGTGGTTAATACAGATCCTAGTAAGTATCATATCGACAATAATGTTAGTGAATGTCCCTAACTCACTGAGCCACTCTACATGTCCATAGAAAAGAATGGCATTAGCTGCCACTCATGCACAGATGCCCACACCTTGTGCAAAGTTTCTTCACTTTTAAAATTTTTTAAATTAGCAAGCATATGAGGACACCAGCTTAGGTGGTATAAAATAAATTATTTCCACAGTGTTGGGGATGGTTTTCTTGACATTTAGTATTTTGGATTCAAGTCCATTACTAGACATTGTGAGGGCAGGGTCCTCCTAGACATAGGAAAGGTTAATAATTATTATTTTATATTTTAAGAAAATCTAAAAATATAAATGAATATATGCATTTTTTTTGGTTCAGTATATCCTTTACATACAGCAACATTGTGTTGGTCAATCAGTTTTGTATTTATAGAAGTAGACTATTAATAATTTTCCCCATTTAAATAAACAAGAAAGTAATCATATACAAAATAAATCTACCAATAAATTGACACTACTAGTCATCTCCAAAGTGCCAGTCCAGGGTCGGGTACCAACTACCAGTGCTTGTCTTGTTTCTTTGTAGATTTTAAGGAAGTTTGGCTATATAAAATCCATCTGACACAGAATTATAATTTCAGCATAGATTTTTTTTCATTGATTCGCAGATTTAGTTCTAGACAGTAGCCCTCTATGGACGGCATTAGTATTACCAGAAGAGATGTTTTTCGCCCATGCATCTTGGTTATTCCAGTCAGTCATCTGAACAGTACAATAATTTTCTGGGAGACTATGGTAATCCAGGAACACCTTGCACAACAGTACAGCAAAACAGGCAGCACTCTTGTTGGCTCCATATCATTGTAACACTGGAAGCAGCAGCTCTTTTCTGCTATTTAAAAAAAAAAAAATTATGGCACCAAACTGTGCTTTATTGTATTGTCTCTTCCTTCTAATCTGTTTCCCCCCTGCTGAATCCTGTTACTTTTGCTGCAACAGCCTAACTTCCAGACTAGTTTAATCTAATCTAAAGAGTGATGCTGCTCACTGGTTATATGGCCCTTGTAATCCAGATGCTTGTTGCGCAAATCAGTAATTGCATGAAACACTAGATCCAGATGGGATTAAAATTACCCCAGGACATCAGAGTTACAGTAGGTAATTTCAGACAGAATTTCTAATGGGCTAATGGGAAAATTATCTATCACCAGACCTTCCCTGGTAATACTAATGCCATCCAGAGAGGGTTTATGTATTGTACTAACTCATCAACTAGGAACCATTTGCTTCCCTCTCAGTCAGCAGGTACTGTGAGAAGTTGAGGGATGAAATAGGCCGGGACACCCGCTTCCTCATGTCATATGGCCAGCGGGAGGAGACCCTGCTGGAGGACCTCTACACTGACACACTGATGGAGTTGTTGAATGACCACAATGAGAGCCTTGGATTCCTGGAAAGCCTGGACCAGCTCCTGGGGGAACAAGGTGTCTTCAATCCCCAAGCTGAGGCAATCTATGTGATGGGGGATGCTGGCGTGGGCAAGTCCATTCTCCTGCAGAGGCTCCAGAACCTCTGGGCCAAGCGGGAGCTGCAAACAGATGCCATATTCTTCTTCAGGTTCCGCTGCAGGATGTTCTGTACCTTCAAAGAGACAGATGAGATCTCCCTCAGAGACCTGCTCTTCAAACACAACTGCTACCCAGACCAAGATCTGAATAACGAGGTGTTTAATTACATTCTGCGCTTCCCAGAGAAGGCTCTGTTTACATTTGATGGCTATGATGAGATCCAGGGCGATCTAAACCTGATGAATGTACCTGAGGTAGTCTCACCGGAGGAGAGGGCACATCCCCTCATGTTGCTTATCAACCTGCTCTGTGGGAAACTTCTCAAGGGTTCTAAGAAGGTGTTGACTTCACGGACAGGGACCGAGGTCCAGAGCAGGGTGATCAGAAAGAAGGTGGTTCTACGCGGGTTCTCCCCAGTTCACATGAAGACCTACACTGATCTGCACTTCAAGGAGAAGGAGCACCGAGACCTGGTATCAGTTCAGCTAAATGCTAACCCCCACCTCTGTGGCCTCTGCTCCACCCCACTCTTTTGCTGGATTGTATTCAAGAGCTTCAAGCACCTGCACACTATGCATGATAATTTCGACCTGCCTGAAACCTGTGTCACACTCACTGACATTTTCCTCTTGTTATCTGAGGTTTTCCTCAGCCGCTCGGCCTTGCCTCCACCAGGCCTGCTAAAGAGAAGCACTAGATGCACCTCAGAAACATTCCAAGCAGGGCTGAGGCCCCTGGCAGCCTTTGCCAAGCTAGCCCTTCAGGGTATGGAGAGAGGCAGATTTATTTTCACCCAAGAGGAGATTACTACTTGTGGCCTGATAGAGGAGGACCTGCTTGTGGGCTTCCTCCGATCTGTTAGCCAGTATGATGCCTGTGGGAGCCCTGCCACCTTTGAGTTCCTCCACATCACCCTGCAGTCTTTCTTGGCTGCATTTTCTCTTGTGTTGGATGACCAGGCTGCTGTTAGCTCCATCCTCAAGTTCTTCACAAAGTGTAATAGGAAAAGGGAGACATTTTGTCTGTCTTGGACCTCCTGCATTCGTGGGTCTTCAAAGTCCAGAGGAAAGGAACCATTCAAAACTGATGAGCACCTTCAGTTTGCTAATCTGTTCTTGTGTGGACTGCTTTCCAAAGCCCACACTGGCTTGATGCAGCAAGTGGTACCTCCATTGCTGTTACAGAAAAAGCGGGCCTTCCTCAAATCCTACCTTTCCACCAGTGTAAAGTTCCACCTCCGCGGCCTGCCCCACTACAGCAGTGATGAGGGCCAGAGGGTTCATGTTTTGCCTAATTTCTTATGGATGCTGAGATGCATCTTTGAGACGGGAAGCAAAGACATAGCCCAGTTGGCAGCGAAAGGCATCACAGCCAACTTCATTAAACTGGGCTATTGTGATATGTACTCAGGTGACTGCACTGCCCTGAACTTTGTGCTACAGCACCGTCAGAAACTGTTGGGGGTTGACATGGATAACAACAATATCAGTGACTATGGAATCAAGCAGCTGAAGCCATCCTTCTGTAAGATGACAGTGGTGAGGTAAGAAGTACAGATGTGCTAAACTATAATTTTGTTTTCCACTGATGAGGCTATTAACTGATACAACCTCAAACTCACTGTGTCTATTATTCTTAACACTAATCAAAATCCTGTTCCAGGTTGTGTGTCAATCAACTCTCAGACAGCAGCATTGAGGTGTTGGCAGAGGAGCTATGTAAGCACAAAGTTGTGGAAATCCTGGGGTCAGTAAATGTCAATTATTCCAGTGTACTTAACGTGAATAAGCTGGAGTATTCAGCACTATGGCTGTCTGCTAAAACTGGACATATAGAACATGAACCTGCCTGAAAAATGTATCAGCTTTATATGTAGATTATTGTGATGTTCATTTTTATAAAAAAGTTTACTTTTGAAATGTAACAATACCAAAAAAGGTATTGCTATTGCTTTGAAAACTAATTTGTTTTTTCATGGCATCAACAATGTTGCAAAAGCGTGTAAATTAGTAATCAGTTTTTGTAAGCATATAATATATATGCTATATATATAATATATATATTGATATATATATATATCAGATCCAAAAATCATGTATCAGATAGTCCTTAGTGGGTAGGTTTGCAGGCAGGAGAAATTATCAACTGATTTAAAGATCCCATGTTATTCAGTCATGATGGCTTATGTTAGTATAAGTATAATGTTCATCATGATGTTTTGCAAATAAATGTAGTTTATTTAAAAGTTGAAGTAGTCAAATTGAATGAATTTGAAGACCACGTCCTCAGAAGCAGACAGTCACAATACTGGATCCTGATTGGCCAACAACAATGTGTTGCCTCTAATTCAAAAGAGTAAACCTGAGTGGAGGCTTTCCAGTTGCAAACTGGCCTGACTGGACGGATTTCATTGGACTGGACTTCATTAGTGAGGGGAGACAATCAGGACAGATGCAGATGCAGATGCAGTTGTGATGCATTTTCTGAAAGTCACTCAAAAAATAAAATTTGAACAATGTCTTCATTAAATGTGTATAAATAGAGGAAAATTTGAATTCCTATAATATGGGACCTTTAAAGAGCCAATAGCACAAAATAAACCACAATATATCTGCAGAGGTTGATAGGGTTGTTGGATCAATAGCAATGACTCAACAATTAGTACAAAGGGATATTTTGCTGAAAATTGTTGTCTAGGCTTGACTAGACTTGATCTTTGTTTCAGAGGTTGTCCCTCAGAAGGAAGTGAGGTTCAGTGATTAATCATTATTCATTGATAAATGGATACGTTTAATAACAATTTACAAGTTATCACTTTTAAATGACAATACATTTTCACATTAAGCCCAGGACAACTAGGACAAGCTCATAGACAATCAGATTTATGTCAATCAGTTATCAATTATAAATCAAATTATTATTACATTGTGGTATATACAGAATATGATCAGTACAAAAAAAATTAACAGGATGACTGATTGAAAGGATTTAACAGAGAGGAAGACCTAGCAAGCCTACCTAACCTGCCTTGCTTGGTCAAGTGCTGAGATTTCTGTCTTTCAAACTTTCTGGACTGCACTGTGTTTTGGAACAAAAACTCCCCACCCATTGGAGTTTAAAGACACTCCCAGTCCCACCTTGTGTAGGAGATAAATTTGATGTTGCAGTTACTGCTGCTTGCCAATACAGGAGGTCAAAGATTACTTAACGTGCCTTTAATTTTACTTGTTTCTCTCTTCAGGCTTTATAAAAATCACATTACAGATGTTGGCGCCAAGCTGGTTGCTCAGATAATTGAAGAATGCCCAAAGTTGCGAACTGTCAAGTATGTTACCAATTGTAACTTGCATACAGTTGTCTTATGAAATCAGTATATTTTTGTTTTCATGCATCTTGAATTAGTACCTGAACAACTCCTTTGTCCTCAGGATTGGTAACAACAAGATCACTAGTCTTGGTGGGAGGTATTTGGCCAGCGCCATTCAGAAGAGCACATCTATATTTGATGTGGGGTAAGGGTTTATTGCTGTTTGTAGTAGCTGTATGCTTTCAGAGACACCTCAGATTAAGGTTTGGGTTTTTTTGTTTCCAGAATGTGGGGGAATGCCATTGGTGATGAGGGAGCAAAAGCATTTGCAGATGCTTTGAGGAACCACCCAAGTCTTACCAACCTTAGGTGAGAATGCAACTGATTACCAAGTAAATAAAACTCATCAACTGAAGTTACTCATTTGATTTTGAATAATCTTTGAGTTTCCTTGTTATAGTCTCTCAGCCAATGGCATCACATCAGAAGGTGGGAAAAGCTTGGCTGAAGCACTGAAGGAGAACAGCTGCCTCAGGATTTTCTGGTAGATTTTCTGACACGTGGTGGACCATCAATCATCTAGTCCTAGCGAAGTGATTTTTGTTTTTATTTATAGAAATACTATATGTAGAGCAGTGCAGCAACTCTTTCCTGTTATAGGTTGGTGCAGAACCAGTTATCTGATGATGTGGCTCCACACTTGGCTGAGTTGATCAGAGCAAACACGGGACTATCCCACCTTTGGTAAGGCAAAGATACATGCATGTACTCATACAGTATATATTCACCACACCACCAAGCTCTACAGATGATTCAACTATGGATCAGACCTGTCATGCTATTGGACACAATGGTCAGACATGTATTGTCAACATCTAACCTATTTATGTATTTGTCTGCAGGTTAATCAGTAACCAGTTCACTGTGGATGGGATCAAACACCTCTCTGAGGCCTTTTCTCACAACACAAAACTAAAGGAGATCTGGTAAGGAACAGTTACAGCCTCTGTAACTCATTGTGACTGCATGGCAATTTTGTTTTTTCTGTAATGTATGGTTTTCTTGATATTCTTGAAAAAGAAAAGTACAAATGGAAATTTTGCTGAAAATTGTCTAGGCTTGAGCTTTGTTTCAGAGGTTGTCCTTCAGAAGGAAGTGAGGTTCAGTGATTAATCATTATTCATTAATAAATGGATGCATTTAATAACAATTTACAAGTTATCACATTTAAATGACACAATAAATTTCCACATTAAGCCTAACTAGGACAAATTCATAGACAATCAGATTTATGACAATCACTTATCAATTATAAATCAAATTATGACAATTGTGATATTTTTCAGAATATGATCAGTATAAAAGCTCATGAAAAAAGTAACAGGATGACAGATTGAAAGTATTTAACAGAGAGGAAGACATAGCAAGCCTACCTAATCTGCCTAAGGTAGCCTAACCTGGCTGGCATCACCAGCCTAAGGCGCTCTATGAAGACATGGAAAAACTCCCAGAAAAACCCTATAGGAGAAAACATGGAAGAAACCTTTGGTGTCGCAATTCAAAGAGGCATCCCCCACCAGGACAGCTGGGCATGCATTAGATGACAAGACAAATGTAGTGCGGCCAAATAGTTCTGTGTATTAAGTTCAATAGAATGGGTCAGTGTCCATGGTCAGCCTGGGCCCGTATAATTCGGCGTATGTTATGCAGTCCGTATGAGTCAATGGGCCTCATTCAGTTTTCGCAGATTTGTCATATTTGTGTGCGTACTAAAACATAAACGTGGGATTCATGAAATGTGCAGGAAACCTTAATTTGTTCGTAAAACAGGTGTATATTTGATGAATGCCAATCGTTCATAAATTGGATGCACATGCCTGTTGAAGCCAATTTGCATAGGTAAACGCTGTTCAACACCGTAAAAGGCTGCAGACTGAAGGGTCGTGTGCAAGTAAACCACAGGGAACACAGGAACTTTACAGAGTCCAAAATGGAAGTGTTGCGCTCATGCATGCATGAGAAAGTTTTTAGGAGCATCAGCAGTGGAGTCACAAGAACTGATAAAAGTAAAGCAGGGCGAGATATTATTATCGCTGTCAATACTGTTTCAGCAGAAACACACACCGTTACTGAGGTAAAAAAAAAGAAATAGTTGAATGAAACCAGATTACAAGAAAGTATAAGGAGAAGTAGACGCGTATTATCAGCCACAGGAAGATGGCAGCGCACTGAGCCACTATCTGACATGGATCAGAGGATCAGTTGGACACAGATCAGATCCAGGCTGCATCTTCATCAGATGGTAGGACTATGTAATTGTATTTGTAAGGCATCCAGTCCATGTGATCAACCCATTACAAGTTTGATAATCTTGTGTTGTTATGAATGAGGACAGTTCGGCAATTGCGCCATTTCAGCCTATTAGGTCTTTATTTTCTACAAGGCCACTGAAACATGTTGTTGTTGTTCAGGTTTGACACTACTGTAATTGGTTTTTCATAAAGAATATACCGTTCTAAGAGCCTTCCCACATGTTTCCAAACACACAAAGAACATTTCCATATGTTTCCAAGCACTGGTAGGATTTGATCGTACCAAAGGAAGAAATTCAGATATGAACAAAATGAATCTGACTATGTTCATAGAAACGTTTGTATTACCGTTATATGATCAAATCTGATTGTACGCATGTTTTGTGAATGAGGCCCATTGTCTTCAGTCGACCAGACCACAAACCACTTTGGCCTGGCCAGTATTAGCACTCTACATCCACCAGAGGCCAGCGCCCACGTCGAAGATCAGCCTGGGTCCAACATCTACGTCCCAGATCAGCCAAGGTCCAGCTTTCACATCCCAGATCAGCCAGGGTCCAGCATTCACATCCACCTCCAGGGTCACTCTTATGGCGGGTGCCTGAATAGAGGAGGGAAGACACACAGCCAGCACACACATACAGCCACACTCAACACTGACCACAGACACCAGCAGACACACTCTCACACTCCATTTCCACATTCACTCAGACAAACAAGACAGTCAGTTGCACTGATGTTGTCAGGTCAAGCGGTCACCCTAGGCTGGTATCCATCGACCAATATCTAGACTAGTCTAAGCTAATGTTACAAGATTGTTTCATCCCGCACCAGACAAAATCAAAGGTGTCATAAAATTCAGAGTATAGAATCGTGACATTTTTTGACATTTGGGTCATATGATTGCAAGAAGAGGAAGGTAGGTTTTGAGTTTAGATTTGAAAATGTCAAGGAAACTGGCTTTCCTGATCAAAAGAGGGAGTTTGTTCCAAAGATAGGGAGCTATTAGGGAGACATTAGTATGATTACCATAAACAAATGAGATGCAGTTTTTCATTTTGTGCCACTGGGTTGGATTTATTGGGAAATCTGCTCAATTGCTTTTAACATAAAGGGATATTGCTTTATGGAACAAAAAAGGAAGCTGTTCTTCTGGTGCAAATGGAGCTAAAGCTTTCAGAATGTCTGACTAATGGCAGAAACTCTGAAAGACTTTATTATTCTTCTGCCGCAAATTTCAGACTTCAACAACTTCGACACCATTTAAGCTATCCACACCGTTTAAACTTTGAAAATTTCAGCATAGTCTGGAATCATCAGCCATCATTCAACTTTTTCTGCAATTGAATTTTATTTGCAATTTTTTGGCCCCATTTTTTGGCCCCCAGTTTCGCTTTCGCTTTGACAATGTCTCTGTCTGTACCAGCCACTAGACAGAGTCAGAGACTGTCAAATGGGACCCTGGCTGTCTTTCACAATGTCCAGAGACCAGAGACTTATTTTGTGGTTTACCGACGGATGAATGAATAGAAAACACAAAGTTGACATGACATATGTCTGCATTTTGATTTATGGAGAAAGTTTCCATGCAAACAATTATTACAACTATTTATACTTTTAATATGTTTACTTTGATGATTTTGATTAAATTAAATTTAAATAGTATTACTACTACTACTACAGATATAAATGCTACTACTATTTCTGCTAATACTTCAACTACTACTACTACCTTTGCTCCTACTACTACTGTCACTACTACTTCTACTACTACTTCTGTTACTACTACTGCTGCTGCTGCTATTACTTCTGCTTCTACTACTTCTACTACTACGATTTCTTAATACAGTATCTTCCTAATTAAATTGGCTTATCAAAAAACATTTTTTAGCTGAAGCAAGCACACAAATAAATTTTCTTCAGAAAATGTAACCTTTTCTGGTACTAACAATACCAATGGTGTGAAATAGAGGCTACCAATCTTCCTTACCATGGTCTCATTTCAATGTATTTATTAATTATTAATAAGTATTCATTGAACAAGTCTATAATTATTAGACTGGCAGATAAACCCCCCATATCATCACAGCCATTTACATTTACACTCTGTGTGAATGCATTTCCTGTTCCTGATTGTCATGCTGTGTCTGAACATGTTCCCACAGTGTGAAAGGAAACCAACTCTCTGAAGAGGAAGAGAAACTGTTTTTGGCCGAACAGAGGCTGCGATTCCAGTGACTGGGCACCTGTGTGAGGAAGAAGCTTGTGTATAAGAGCAAAGACTGAGAAGGAGGATTACTATAGTGTGTGTGTATGTGTGTGTGCTATGTTGGTAATAGCATATTAGTGAAGCATTATTTGCTTTATTCTGGCTGTAACCAACTGATACTTGTCAGGCACTTTGCACAGTCTAATTTCAGGTCTGTAAAAGTCTGTGTGTACTAAGGGATATAAAACTCAAAGTGGAAGCTTTTTTCCACTAGCTTGTCATTTTTCTTATCCACTGCAACATTGAAAACATTCTCTCATTCTTTTGGTATAAAGCATCACAGACTGGTATCCTTTATACCAAAGGGACAAGAGAGGCAAAACATGGTTTCCTAAAGTGCATACTGCGTCATATATGTCATCCCCCCCTCTCTCCCAATATTTCCTGTCTCTCTCTGATATAGCTATCAAATCAAATGTGTGGATGGGAAAAACAATGAAAGTGTTATTAAAAGATTTTCTCCTTTTAATTTGCTTTCTGTACATTTTTTTTACATAAATGGAATGTTATAACATGCTGTATGACTAAAAATTTCCAGAAAAAAAGATAAACAAACAATAAATCTAGGCATCTTACAGAAGTACCCTGGGATGTATGACCAAAATTAAGGTGTTTTCTTTTTATTCTGTCCTTGTCTTTCAATTGCTAATTGCATTCCACACAAACAAACATTCTGTTACATTTCAGTTATGCTTCTTGTCAGCATCTTTCAGACAGTCCACTTTTGTCTGATGGCAAAAACCCCCCCCATTTTAAACTACTTTTGTGAAGGTAGATTTGGATTGATTCAGGCTCAGAACTGGCAATTGAAACATGAGCAGCAAAAACATACATACAACCCCCCCACCACACACACACACACACACACACACACACACACACACACACACACACACACACTCACTCTTATCAAACAAAAAATAAATTATAAAAATCTAAAAGACAAAACTGAAATGGGCTAAAAGGTGCTTGACCAATGATACATAGTAGCTCATATAAGGCTGTCCTGGGATTATATCTTCAGTGTCCCACACTCCTAGTACAATACAGAGAGCGGACATACAAGATGCTTTCATTTCTGATTCCATGTTGTGCAAATAGGGGAACTCCCATCAGGATGTGAATATAATTGTTTGCAATAATAAAACAGAAAGTACAAGGATGTGTGTTTGCTTCATGTCGACCACATTTGACCACAGGAGGATTCGATCCTGCCCAACTGGTGATGGAGTTAACCCAACTTGGAGAATCAAATCCAATTCTGAGATACTCCAAACCTAGCACAGTAGAGCTAAGAGATGAAACCTGCGAGTTTCTATTGGATATTCAGCATAATACATCATGACACAAGGTTTGTCCCATTAACAATATATTCTAAGTTCTCCCTATTAATGAGATTGAACACAACAGAGTAATTGACTGGAAGCAATGAATCTAAAGGGTATTTGCCTCATTCAGTTCAAGTTTTTGTTGCTGCCCCTGCAAAGTGATAGACGTTTCATATAGTTCTTAGTAGTTAGCATGTTTAAAAGCTTTGAAACCCTTAAAGATAACTATCTCAACATTTCTTTAAAAGACACTAAAACTGTTCATGGCCACAAGCCTTAATGATTGTTGGGGATCTATTATTATTATCTTAAAACATTAACATTTCTCAAACTCCACCTCTTGGTTTGACAAGTTTTAGCATAATTTAACACCAACCATTTCTTCTCTGTATGTTATTTAAATGGATGGCTAGGTCAGTGTGCTATTTGAAGCAGCTGTTGGAGACAATAAACACAAGAGGAACGAGAAGTAAATGTCATTCGTATTTCTATTAAGGCCAGATTTGTTGTCCTTTCCCTGTAAAATTAATAGACAAATAAAATACATAATTCCTCAAAGTCAAATCTGCTCATACATGAATCATTTGTATAATTAATGAAGATCATGATAAATAAATGATTGAAAAAGTAAAAATGAGTGAGGGATGAAGGACGGCTAAAAAGCTACTAGAGTATGTACACAGATTTCCCAGTCATTCACACTATTGCTACAAATTAAGAAAGCAACATTCCCCCTGTAGAGGAGCCTGCAGCCCATAGCAGTCCACACTGCTCCCATCGGGCAGAAAGGGCTTGTTCAGGCCCAAATGCACTGGGTGCGTCAGCTGACTCTATGGTGCACTGCAAGGGTCAAATTTAAAGCGTCAACGGGACAACTAGCCATTGATTTTCACAACCACGATGGGTACTATATCACATAAAATTGTTTTTGTAACCTGCTCTACAGTCTGTTCATTAGTTGGAGACCAGCTACTATTCATATTTTGTCTATATCTGAATTAAGCATGATAGCTAGGTTAGCTGACTTTGTAGCTGCAGGGTTTACATAGCTGTACTACCAACCTCGCCATTTTCACACAATGCCTTATCCCTTTTATCTTTATTCTTATGTATTTCTAATTTGCAGTCATATATCACAGTGTGTTTTTGGATCTTGTTAATGGGCTTTTCTTCATCTGTATTAGCTAGCAGTGCTTTGGCCACTGTTTTGACGCTCCAAAATTGAACCAAGTCCGGAATAGACCCGTCAAGGTGGTTTGGTGCACCACTTGATGCTTTTGGTGAAAGTTCAAACGTCTGACGTGTGCTTCCAGTGTGTTTGGGCCTTTATACCACAGAGAAGAAACAAAGCTTGGTAGCGCCACCATATGGTGGGACAGTGTATCACAGGGCACAGCTAATCTCTGTATGATGAATCTCTGTATGTTAGAAATGCTGGACAGCATGGTTCTTCAGCCATGTGCCATTGGCAGCCATGTGTATGTAGGTTTTCATTCCAACCAAACACTACAGCAGCTCATTTCATCATATTTGAGAGCCATTGCATAAATGGCACCAATCAACAGTGGCGGACATTTTGCTTTATGCCATTACGAGCAAATGGATTTTCCTGTATATCTGCTGAACTGTCCATGATAGGATTGTCTATCCATGATAAAGGTTCTCAACCATGTGCCATGGAGGCCCAAGCTGTAGTGCTGTGTTGGAATGAAAACCTGCACACTTTTGGTCCTCCATGGACAATGGTTAAAAACCACTGATGTCTGACAATCAGGCATATGGGGAAATGACCTGTGTTCACAGCAGATCGGCTTGCGATGGCTCCAATTCTGTCCAGGGGGGCATCAAACTGCATGTATACAAATGTGGGTGCTTTTATGCAAATGTGAAGGATTTGGCCTATTTCTGGCCTATTTGTCCTGGAGCAGTAGAACAATAGTTGTCTTAGAGAGACAGTACTGTAGATCCATCCAACTATGTGTTCTGTCAATCTGAACCGACATCTTCACTCCTGTCTCCCCCTGCCATGGCCTGGGCATCACAACAAGAAGGCACTGGTAGACACTGATGGTGAAGAAGGAGGGAAGTGGAGAGAGGAGGTGGGTTAAGAATAATCCACTTCCTCCAATGTCTTGGTGTACAATCAGCTCAAACAGATCTGCTGTCAAATAACCATACAGGAAGGGGAGAGCCCTGACTCCCACAAACTTCCAAATCTGGATTTGAATGTCTGGTTGGGGGTGGTTGAGGGTGTGTGTGTGTTGGTGGGGGCTGGTTGAGGGTTCCTCCCTTTATTTGTCTGTATATCAGTTCATCCGGTCTAAGATTGTGTGTGCATGTGGAATTAGAAGTTCAGCATTAAAAGGTGTATCCCTGAAGATTGCTTTAATGAGTTTTGGCACACTGGTACTAGAATAGGGAGGGTGAGGGTGGTACTCAGGTAGGATGGACTGGAGTACAGTTGGTAGGTCACAGTGTCCAGCAGCCTCCGTGACGCCACACTGTATGTTTTTGTTAACAAAGCAGATCACTCATCACCAGATACCTGTCAGGAAACAAAGAAAAAACAGCAGCATAAAACCAGCATTTCCAAGAAAATAATACAGAGAAAAATCCAAAATGAATTGTAAATACAAGGGAATTCAAATTTTTATGGCTTATCTAAGTCAATATGTGCATAATGCCTATGAATACTATCAAGTAAAGAATACATCACATCAAAAGGAGCTGTTTGCCAAACATTTACCTGTGCAAAAAAGGCTTTAAGCGTTAATCTGATGGGTGCTCTGGACATGATCTGTTCACTTCAAACCACTCATCGATACAGCTAATTAAACAAGAGGAAGAGACCAAGGAAGAGAAAGAAAGACGAGATTGAGGGAGAGATGAGTAACACTTATTTAGACTAGAAAGCAGAGTACAAGACAATGATATATATATAATCAGATACTGTTTGCCCATTTGCCTGAAATTGGCTTTTCAATGTTGTTTTCAGATTGTGGCTAACAGCAAAGCTAAACGTTCAAAAACACAGTGAACATCAGCGTTGCTTTTTTAATTGCAAACATGCCGATGAATCCACCGATGTCGGCAGCGTGAGGTAATAAAAATCAACATAATCAGTTCTATTCACACTAATACAATCAACTTGATATATAATATCTGCTGCTATTTATTTATGGTTGATTTAATTTGTAATTAAAAATGATTTGGGATACGGGTGTTCCAACGAGTTAACGCTCCCAAGTGAATGTGGCATTACATAACACGTCCTGCCTCAAGGTGAAAAGATGTATAATGCAGCTTTACAATAAATCAAGGAACGAGAGGGAGGCAAAAGATAGTTATAGCTACCCCAATAGCACACACACATCTGGTTGGTAGCTATACAGTACCTCTATAGCAGGGGTCGGCAACTACATTTAGCCTCGCGCCAATTTTTTTTTTTTGCAGTTGATGGGTGGGCCAGACCATAATATAATTATGTATTCAAGACCGAAAAGTAATCCCGTTCTGTATATGCTTTTAATAAATGTCAGTAAATTGTTTTCCTTATAAGAAAAATTAACGCCCAGCAGTAGCCTAAGCAATTTTATTGTCAAACCGAAACGTTTAGGTTTCCGTATAGGTGTGGCAACAGGCAGGGTGACATGCACCCAAAAAATCTGGGGGGGCACAGAGAGAAAAGCAAGCTCGCATACTGCGTGACCTCAACATTTTTGGCTCTTGCATCATGCTTACTGTCACTGGCCTGATTACTGGACAAATAAATAAAATATGTAAATACCAATATGAATTTCATATGGATGTACATTTTAAATCAGATTTCTATCTAGACTTGCCCTCTTGAGCTGTCAACCTCATTTGTGATGGGGCTTTCACCCTTTGCATTGAAGAATGAAGATATTTTTCTCTGCAAATATGAAATACAATTCAGTGTAGACTATTGACTTTGGTGCTCTGCGGCTGACCTGCTGGGGTGGAGTAAAGGTGCACCGGCAGGGAGAGACGCCCTGAAAAGTGCCCGCTACACATGCTTTTTAATTTGTATATAAATATATATATTAATGTGTATATTTTATGTAGATAGATTGTGTGGTGCTACAATAACTGAAAACTACTGGCGGGACAGAATTCTTTTTCCCTGGGCTACTACTGGCCCACGGGCCGCCAGTTACTGATCCCTGCTCTATAGTAAGGACTGGGGGTTTAGTGTGGCATGGTAAATAGAAGAGAAATAAAGTGATACAGCATTGGGCTAAATAGAGATTCATACCCTTTATGGTAGATACAGAGGCAGGGCAGACGGGCAATGGTGTCTCCTTGTACCAGCTCCTCCAGGCAGATTGCACATTCCCCTGCATCCTTGGTCAGGATGTCCTCTATAATCAGACAGAAGACAACACAGGCAGGCATTAACAGCTGCAATATACAAAAAACATAGAAAATGTTGTTCGAGGAAGTTATGTAGTGAGTGAGCTAATTGCAAAGAAGCTGAGACCTCATTCAGAGGGAGAATTTGTGAAGGAGTGCATTGTTAAACAGCAAAGTTGCTAGCACCAGAGAAACTAAAACTGTTCCAGACTGTCTGTCTGTCTCAAAGAACAGTAGCCGATCGGATTACGGACATGGCACAAGATATTGAAAAAACCCTGAAGGAGCCAGCAACAGATTTTCTATTTTTCTCTTTGGCCTGTGATGAAACGACAGACATTTCAAATACCTCCCAACTGGCAATTTTCATTTGTGGGATTACAACGGAGTTTGAAGTAAGAGAGGAACTGCTGTCATTGGAAGCGATGCATGGCACTACCAGAGGTCAGGACGTCTTTGAGAAACTCAATGCAGCTATGCAAAAAATGGAGCTATCGTTTGAAAACTTAAGTGGCCTGGCAACCGATGGAGCGCCAGCCATGGTTGGTTCGCAGAAGGGGTTAACTGCATTAGTCAAGAAAGGAATGACTCGTCTTAGTCTTGATCCGAATTATTTGATTGTATGCCACGGCATCATACATCAGGAAAACCTATGTGCACAATCCCTGAAGCTCAACAACGTAATGTCAACCATTGTGTCATGCATTAACTTCATCAAGAGCCGTGAACTTAACAGTCGGCAATTCAAGGAGTTGCTGAATGAACGGGAATCGGAGCACGAGGATCTGGTGTACTACTGTGAAGTGTGCTGGCTGAGCCGTGGGAATATGCTGATGCGGTTCTACCAATTGAGGGAGGAGGTTCGGAGGTTCATGGAGATGAAGGGGAAACCTGTCGCAGATCTCAGGGATAGCAAGTGGCTGTGCGATTTGGCGTTCATGGTTGACATAACTAGGCACCTGTCGGAGCTTAATCTGAAGCTCCAGGGTCCCAACCAGCTTCTCAGCTCGCTGGTTTAAAATATGAAATCATTCCAGGCCAAACTGAAGTTATGGCAGACGCAACTGGAGAAGGGTAACACTGTGCATTTCACCACTCTGCAAGCACAGGAGCCTGCTATGACATCAGAATATGCGAGTGCATAAAGCTAATTGAGGCATTTCATCAGCGGTTTCATGACGTCCGAAGCAAAGAAGTGGAGTTGAACATGTTCAGTGCACCTTTTACTGTCGAACCAGCTGATATGCCTGATATCTTCCAACTTGAACTAATTGAACTCCAGAGCAATGATGAACTCAAAGCCGGGAGATGCTGCACGACTCTCAAAAGAGAAGCAATTTCAGCCTTTGCATTAAATGTAAGTAGCCGATATTTTGTCAATGTTTTGATTTTGCAATCACAGCCTAAGGCCCGCAAACAGTTTTTTAAATACTCAAATGGCCCTTTATGTGAAAAAGGTTCCCCACCCCTGGTCTATGGGAAGCCCTTAACCTGAATTCCAGGCATGCAAACTTGTCACCTTTCGGCGAAATCGATTCGATCCCTTCATGGATCTGCAGGAATGGGGGAGGTGGCGAGAGCCTGCCTAGTCAAAGCGACTTCCATACAAAGACAATGGAGGCGGGTTCCCGAGACACAAACATCTGATGCTGTGGATGCACGTTTGGATGCGCGCATCGACTATCAACAAAAGTCAGCATGCGCAGAGCCGGGCGGCCCTATAACGTTACGCTCACAAGTTGCGTAGGGCCCCGCAAACTACGGAAGGGCCCCGCCTCCCCCTCATGTCAAAGCGGGTGTCAATGTTTACAACTTCGATGAGAGGAGGAAGCGGAACTATCCGTCTGGTCACGAAAAGAGAAAAAAAACAATTGCGAGAACAGCAATCAGGTAAACTTGTGTTCTCTCCAAGTTTGATGTCAGCAAATAACAGTAACGTTAAGTTAATGTGCTAGCTTGCAGTGCATCTCTCTCTAGTCAGTCTGTCTTGCTAACCTAGCTGGCAGTGCATCTCTCTCTAGTCAGTCTGTCTTGCTAACCTAGCTGTGCAGTGCATCTCATGGTCTGTCTGTGTCTTACTTGCTTGCCAGCAGCAGGACTGTTCTGTGACTTTGTGCCTGACAAAAGTGAGAGTGAAATACAACTATTTATTACGTTTGATAACAGGCAATGGTGTTTATAAACTGCAGCTCGGAAAAGAAAACCGTGTCGCGCATGCACGTGTTCAAATGCACGTGCACGAAATGAAACTCGCACTTTCCAGCAGCAACCTCTGTGGAGACCAGTCCAGACAATATATGGGTGTGATGGCACTCCTCATAGGCGCACATAATTTTAAAACAAGACAATGATGATGTAGTCTCTCAGTCAAGGTTTAGTTACAACTCTGGACTAATGCAAGATGGAAACAATGGATTGACATTGACAATTGATTAAATATTGCATTTATAATGTTGATTAGCTGGGCATACTGGGCAATATGGATGCACATCTCTCAGTAAATAATAACCATCAAGTATTCAGCCAAGCAAGCAGTATAAATAGTATTTCATATTTGAAAGTGTATATAAAAGGAAATCTTGGGGAGCCAGTTTGAATGGGCCTGATGCAGCTGATAAAATTAATAATAGTATTGTTATATTCTATTCAATAAATATTGTTTGTTTATTCCTCATTCTGTTCTGTATAGGTCTACCTATTCTTAGACCGACAGATGGAGCAAACTGTTTTAAAGGAGGGAGGATTGTAGTGGGAGCACTGGGGTGTCACGTGTGACTGTGTGGCAATGGTAATCCTAAAAGTCATCAGAAATGAGCATTTAGTAGCTTATTTTTCCAAAAAAATTCTCTGGGGGTACATACCGCCGGACCACCCTAGCGGGTCTATGTTTTTCTCTGCTCACGCATCCTTCTCACCTTTTTCACCCCTAACCAGTTTGCATGCCTGGAATTGGTTCTAGTGAGACATTCTGATCTGATTCCACACAAGTATGCATTAATTATTATTTATTATTATAATTATCCTGGGATTCGATGGAAAGCTTTAGTGTCCCATGGTCTAAATGCTGTTGGAGAGGTTTTACATTTCTAGGGGAAAAACTGAATACTGTATTGTAATTATTTTCATTAAAATCAGCCACATCAAAAAAAAAAAAATCAAAAAAAAAATCCTTATCCGATGAACCCATAATGGTAAATGTCCTGTACTTATATAGCGCCTTTCTAGTCTTTTCGACCACTCAGAGCGCTTTACAATACATTCTCAATTACCCCTTTCACACACATTCATACACTGATGGCAGGGGCTACCATGTAAGGTACCAA
>CABFOQ010036368.1:0-29042 GCA_900660455.1 Gephyroberyx darwinii
ATTTTGAAGGCATGGTTACCTCACTTCCGGTATTATTCCAACGGTCTCTAGCTGACTTGAGGAAACTGCTTCACCTCCTCTCCACTCTCAACATTGCCGGACACCTTAGAAGTGCACCTCTTAAATTAGTCTACTGTAGTACCGCTAACGGCACAATATCAGAATGATACTGTAAGTTAAATAAATACATCCACACTACGTCTGGTTTCTCTATACCAGCTAAAGGTAGCAAGACCCAGCATCCAGAAAACATTTGATAAAAGCCTCTAACTGACATGGATAATACCATTACTATGGTTTACCGCTTATCACTGACAAACTATTATACAATGTCAGCATCATCAAATCAACAGTCAAAACTACATAAATGAACAGAACAATAATCAGTTCATTGGCTATATTTGCTAGATACTGGGAATACAAGGATTGGCAACATCTCATGTCTTTGCTGGATGAGCCACACCTACAGGTGTCACAGGCCCTGGCTGCCAAATGCACATTTCAAAATGTTTAACTTAAGCTTGTTCAACTTGTTTACCACGAAACACACCAACTGGCTGCCAGCATCACGTTATGGTCTCTGTCGCGCCAGAGAGCAATCTTGCCGGCGTTCACTCAGCTGTTGACAGTATGAGACAGACCAGTATGACCAGTAGGATTGCACTCAATCCAATAGAGCCTCCCTTTGTGAAAACAAAACTCGCATGTTAGTAACAGTGTTCTGTCCACCCTCCCTGGTAAATAGAAAATAGGTCTGTCGTCCATCTACCTGTAACGTTATCGTGTATTTTCCTCATATCGTGCAGCCCTACTTTATAATGGTATGGGCAACCGTCTTGTGGGAGGTAATCAGGATCCAATGATTGCTCTGCACAGTCGTATAACGGCCAAGGAATATGAGACCATTTTACAGGACCAGGAACACACTAATGTGCAAAGGTTACCATCATAATGTTCCCATATTCCAAGACGTTAATTCCAAGATGATAAAAACAAATCAAGAGTGGTTTCATGAACACAAGTGAGTGACCATCTTTCCAAGAACTGGAAGCTTTCCTTCTTGTATAATGGTCTACCTGTAGTTTATATTAGTTTCATTTTCAAATATTGTCTGATTGGGCCCTGAGGTAGCCATTGTGGATGTCAGGGAGTATATTTATTGTTGACTATGCATCCAATCCTGTAAGCCTGATGAAGGCTATTGCAACCAACATGCATTTGTTTTAAATATTAAAGGTTTATCCAAGAGTAGTTGAATTCTTTTCACCCCATGTAATCTCTCACAGGTGTCATTCCAGTTTTAAGAGAAGCTCAAATTGAAATGTCGTTACTGGACGAGACTATCAAAAGTAATCTATTTCGTGCTGTAAATACTTGGTTTGAGTCCTATTCATTCAAGAAACAATGACATAAAATGCATGCAAGATGAAAGGCAAAACAGAAATTTGGACCAGTTATGCTTATACGATTGAAAACGCATGCCACAAATGGCCTGGAGGGTTAAATGGCACATGACCAGAGGGTTAAAGGAGCCCTCCCAGGATGAGGCAGACGCTAACAAGCTAACCTAGCTATAGAGGTGTGATCAGTGGTGGTTAATGTTCAGCCCCCTCAGAGAGATATTATGCAAGGTTTCACACTTGCAAAAGACATCACACGCCATTATGCGTTCACACCACTGAGGAAAAACCTGGATGGCAAGGTGGAGTATTTTTCCAAAAGGAAACCTTTAGGCTACAAGCTAGGCTACAGGCTGCAAGTTAATGAATTACATTCAATGCCAAATGAAAACACACTGATGTTGTACTAACTACTGTCAGTCCAACTCCTTGGCATCAAAATATTTTTGGCAATCTCAGCTCTCACTTCAATGCAGCAGGTTATGAAAAGATAATCAAATATTACAATTGCACAAGACAATACATATTCTGCATTAAAACGGATACAGTTGCCTATTGTGTTAAGCACACAAGACAATCCAAAGCCACATTTTCAGATAATCAAGATAAGAACGTGAACTTCAGCTGTCAAAGTTGCTCAATAGTCATTTTTCCACCGCAGGGACCTGAAGCTTTTGGCTAAGTACCAATGGTACTAAGTTCTGGTGCTGCGGTGGAATAACTGCTATTGGTACTTAGTACCAGGAACTTCGACCTTTCCCAAGGGGGGGGAACCGAAAAAGGTTCCTCTTGGATAGTTCCTGGACCCAAAAAAGTTCCTGCTAGCAAGGTAGTTGCAGTACTGAACAACGCTGATTGGTCAATAAAAGTTACACAAAAATTGCCAAATCCGCCAAGCACCGTGCTTGCTCAATGGTCCGGTAGCAAACTCATTTTGTATCTCATCGAACACGTCAGTGGCAGCTATTCATTATTTTGGAAAATGGACCTATGGACCGACGACAAACTTCCTCCATGTTTGGCGTGTTGAAATGTTCTAGGGGTCGTTGCGTACCTAAATGCAATATGAAACCAAACAGTCGCTCTTTTGTCGTGTCACATACTCCTTATTTGCATAATCTCGCTGGTACTTTGGTGTGGTGGGAAAGCAACCTTGAACTCTTTTGGGGAACTAAAAAAGGTTCCTGCTCAAAAAAGTACCCAAAAGGTTCTGGTTCCTGCAGTGGAAAAAATTACAATTGTGATCCTGTGAGCTGCAATATGCTACTTTCCATTGGTGGCATATATTTAGGCTATTTTCCATATGGTGACTATATACTATTTTTTTAAGATTATTATGACATTTCCGCTTTTCTGACAGAGTAAAATAGAGAGAGACAGGAAAGATGAGAGTGAGGGGGATGACGTGTCGAAGGTCCCAGGGCTGGATTCAAACCCACAAAGTCCCAGTAGGATGTATGTACCTCTGCCAACTTATCCAACATTCAACTAATTCTGCTCTTGGCCAATTCTTCTTTAAAGTATTCTTATGAGATGGATGGAGGGATACTAGCTAGGGATCCCAATGTTGATTCACAACGATATTTCAAGCTCTGCTCAGTTTTTACTCAAGCAACCTTGAGGCGCTGTTTTTAAATGATTTACTCTTGACATGAACATGGAAAAATCCCTTTGGTCACATCAAACTCTGCACATTAAAAGAGGTCAGGGTATACTAAGGGTTTTTCATTTTCCCAGAAAATGACATTGATACACTATCATTGTTTTTTCACATCACAATTCTAAACTAATATGTTATTGTATACTAATCATTGACAGTAAGCTATATCACCATGTCAGTTTGAAAATTGTTGGTGAACTGCTATTAGCAAACTGCAACAACTCCATACAGGCTTCACCATTCCCGATAGGAATGATTAAATTCAGCCAACCATCCATGACCTCACATTGGGTTATTTAGCTACCATGAATCCTAATAGTGTTGATGGTCCCAGATCTGCATTAACTAGCTTTTAGCGAACAGCATCATTACTTAATTAAAATTGCAGAAGAGAATTACTCCTGAGGTGAACTTTATTTTCATTGCCAGGAGAGTTAGCAAAGTAGCTTGCTAATTGGATAACTGGAATATCACTGACATAATGGCCTGATTAGGTGTATGATCATCCATGTGTCCAGTCAAATATTTTTAACCAATGCATCATATTATTTGACGTAAAGTAAGATTTTTACATGAAAATAAAACAGTGTATTAAGGAAGTGAGGATGGGTTTTCCCCCCTACACTGTTTAAGGTCTGACTTGCTGGACAGTAGACCAATGGAAACGCTGCAGCTTTAGGGGAAATGTAAAAACAGACAGAGGACGGCTTCCCTGAGGTTTCTCTGGCTATGGTCGCTAGAGTAATTCTGTTTTTTGATTCGTCACCCAGAGTTTGAACCTGTTGCTAGCCAGTATCTTGCAGCATGTGACGGCAGCTACACAAGTGATTTATTTCAAGTAAGTGTATTTTGTCTGAGTTTAAACGTGGTCCAGCAACGTTACCTTGGTGAACAACTAGCAACTTCTGACCTGGCGTCTGTGCATGCATGGACCTCAAAATGGGCCTGCCCACATGATTGCAAACTTCCTGAGAAATAATACCCAAGTTGCTAGTTAGCTAAGTTGCAAGAGTGAATATAGACATTGCACAGAGACTGGTGGAACCACATCAGACCCAGCAGTGTGCAAGTTCGTAACCAGTTTACTGAATCGTTTATAAATCTTCCCCATCAACGAAGGCCCCCACTGTCGCATTTTTATTTAGCTAACTAGCTAGCTGACTGATTGCTAACTGCAGCCATACCACCTGTCCAAAACTGCTAGCTGGCTAAATGCTAGGATACGATTAATACATCCCGGAGCACAACTGCACAGAAACGAATGGGAAATATTCAAAATATTTCACAAAACCGTTTCTTCACTAACCAGACTACAGTTCATTTGCACTTAGGCACAGCATTACCAGTTATGAAAATATGCACTTGGGCAAGGCCCGTCGCAGCACTGAGCAGGTGGGCCATGCACATACACGCAGCAGTTATCTCTATCACCCAACATTACTCAGGCAAAAAACCAAATGACACTTGTGGGATCTCATACCAAAGTGGCAGCGTCTTTAAATAAAGGCCTGTGGTCACAGTACTTAGCTCAATGTAGCTGTCATTTCATAATAAGCTGCAGCAAATAGTACAGTTAGCAAATTTGAATGGAGGAACTTCGGGCCTGTTACCATGCTCGTGGTGTTTCAATGGGAAATAGGCTTTTCTGTGCTTATGGGAGCATTAGCAAGCACTTTTCAGTACATTTTCAATGACACTACTAACCTGACGTTAGCAATAAATACGCAGACTTAACCAAAATGCAGCTATCGTTCAGTACTATTTTAGGTCAAATTACTCTTGAAATGAGGACCATTTGTGACTACATTTACATACAGTGTGCAGAGTTGTTTTGCAGGCTAACATTAGCCTGCTAGCTAGCTACCTGGTTGCTGTAAGAAGCCATGCTCCCGGTGAGATTTTCTCTCCTCCACTGACAAGATGCGGGAAGGTGTTGTAGGTTTGTAATAACAATTACAAAGATGTCCTATTTCGACATCATTGTCATTTTCCCAACGATGTCCTGACAGTCGTACATTAAGGTCCTTATAACGCATCAGCACATCATGCTGCTTCCCTTGCCGTCACCGCCATTTCTATCTAGCATCTTCCTCGCTTACTAGCTAGCGCGCGGTCGGTTGTAGTGGCAGCGTGAGCCCAAAGAATAACGATTACGATTTCCGGTTTGCTCTCTGACTTCACAATAAAAGTCTTCATCCCTGACCTTTGATAAACCGTGTTTAAATGCAGGATTGTGTGTCTATTGCAGTCATTCACACAAACCGTGCCTCAGCATTTTCCCCCACATCATCAAAATTAATTATTAATATAATAATTATATGGCTGTGAAAAACATAAATTGTCCTTGAATTTTGCCCAAGCAAAGTTAACAATTATGTTGGTGCTCTTTCTGGCCACACGGTCGTGTGTGTATAAGGAGTAGAAAAGCGGCCCAGACTCTCAGCACACAGCAGCCCAGATGGGCCCCTGAGCTGTGTGAATTGGAGAGGATCCAGTGTGTCTGGTAAACCAGTCTTAATGTGATATTGATATTGAATGATTGATGAATAAGGGTTATATTGCATCCATTGCTGTCACTTTAAATGAATGTGGCTGAGCTACTGTCTCCTTAAAGTTTCATACAGTGTACTACAATTTGACAAACCTGAGATTACATTGTGTTTTGTGTGTTGTGCAATTTGACCCAAAGATTCCCAATTTGTTGACAGATATGACAGGAGATATGGTTCAACCTGCCAGACTTGACAGACTACATTTTTCTTTTTGCCCTCTCTCCAACACCATCTCTCTCTGGGTGATAAGCACACATTGTTGTTGGTGAGCGTACTGGTATTAGTTCTGGGTCTTTCTAGATGGTTCTCTTCCTTATGGTATTTGGTGGGTTCTGTTAAGTGCCTTACACTACTGTGAGTGCATAGGTCTATAGTATGGGAATTGAACACCTAACAATGGCAGAGTTAGTGCCATGCTCTACCCTTTGACCTATTTTTGGAATTGACTAAAATGTACCATATACAGAGAACAGAGGAGAATTTACAGAGATTACCCTTCAAATATGATAGGACATAAATTTAAGGTCCATGGCAGCAAGCATCAGCCTTGCCAAAGTGTCCTTAAACAAGACATTGAATCCCTTCCAGCTCTGACCTCCCTGGAGGGGAGACCCCGTTCCCGCGAACTGCAGTATTTTACAGCAACAATTTCAAATTACATTTATTTTGAAAGGTATATACGTTGCGTATATGCCGTTGCGGTGGCACTACCGGAAATATCGTCGTGAACTATTGCGGTGAGCTTCACGATTGAAGCGTGCTCGTGTGCGTTTACATCCGGGTCGGGGGATGAATCGCAAAAATGCCTGGAAGTTGAGCCTGACTTGAACCAAAAAATAAAATAAAATTCAAAAAATATAAATCGTTAATTTTTCTTATTTCTAGTGAGGTCGTTTATGGTTATTTCTATCAAACTGAAAATGATCATGAAAGTATTCAACATCAATTAATAAAATTGACCTGTTTTTTGTCACTCCTCTTGTAAATCCTCTGCACTACTTTTCGATTCAACCGTGCTAAATAACTACAATTCGACGGTTCAGTTCTAGCACACTGTACTCTCAACTGACAAAATTACAATCATTTTAAAACTACAGCAGATATTTCACAGTAGTTTTAATAGTAGTTTTAGTAGTTAAAATATGAATTGCGTCGCACCTAGTGGGTGTGGCACAGGACAGGTGAATGGTACGAGGAGTCATCAAGGAAATCTGTGTCGAAACACAGGAAGTTGGAAAAGTTTGTTTTTTTCGCCGAGTAAAAGAAAACAAAACCATTCTACTGTGTGCAGGATCAAAAGGTAGGGAATCATAATCTAAAATCTTTGCGATCTTTAGGAGTCTACAACTAGTCTAGTCTAGTCTAGTTAGGCTTATTTGAAAACATAGAGCCCAAATGAACTTAACTTGAAAAATAGGAACCAAATCAAACATGGATAACTACCTAACTATGAAGGAACCTCAGCCTAGGTGCTTTACACACCCAATTTATTATCTTAAACTCATTCTCCACAGTGCTGGTTGTTGAGATGTAAGCTAGTTATATACGCATTGGTTATGAGTCTGTGATGGGATTCACGTTCATGATGTTTTCGCAGGCACAGGAAGATGCCAGAGAGGGGTAAGTATGCAGAGCACAACAGCAGAGGGAAGGACACTTCACGCAACGCAGAACACGCTTTGTTTGACGGCAGAGAGGTCAGAGACACGGGTTGGAGTAGAGCAGACAGGGAGGAGAGGAGCTCTGCTGGTGACAGACGCCACAAACAAAACAGACAGAGGGACATGACAACTCCCTCTCATAAGGACCCTCCTGATTACACAGACCGCTCTCATCAAGGGCCCTCAAGAGTGTAAGAGACCATATACTTTCTATACAGAAGCCCCCCCGCACTTACTGTCATGTACACATACTGTGGCAGGGTTTTGACAGTTATTTATTTATATAAATGTACAAAATGTGACGTGTGTATTTTGTAGAGAAGGAAATTCAGTCCATCTCAAAGCAAAAATGGCATTGTCCTTGTAGGCACAGAGAGACTTCCATGTATCTCCCCGAGGAGGAGTATTCGGACCGAGGACACAGACAAGCTCTTTACAACCTCAGATACGTCTTAACAAGTAGAGGTAAGTTATTTATATGTTGTTCTGCTATTGTCACATTCAACAGTAACACTGTGGGCAACACCAGCTAAAGTATACTGTACATATTTAGCGTATTCATCTCACTCTGTTCATTCTGTCAATATTGTCCATACTGTATATATGTTAGTATATTCATATCCATCCATTCCTGTTTATTTAATATTTATTATTTATCTACCACTATACATATATAGATGCTCTGCACTTGACTGCTATTTGCACTTCTGGTTAGATGCCAAACTGCATTTCGTTGTCTCAGTACTTGTACTCTGTGCAATGACAATAAAGTTGAATCTAATCTAATCTAATCTAAAGTAACGGAAAGTTACAACTGGGGTAATAAATCTCTGGGATGGGACGAGTTTTGTATGTAGAAGGCATTTCAGGAAATTAGTTAGCCATAAAAAGTTAACAAAATATAGAATTCTGATGTTTATTCACCTTTTTTCTCCTGTCCTGTTCATAGACATTGTAGACTTTGGTAATGCATTATGGTTGCAGGCACATTTTCAATTTTGCAAGTATATGAACTAATTGGTTGGTTTGAGAGTAAGAAAGTCAGCCACATGAAGATGCTTCCTGTGTATCTAGTTGTAATCAAAGCTCCTGCTTATTCCTTTAGTTGTTACCTTCAGAGGGCAGAGCTTCAAACTAGTTAATTGGCCCCCTATAATAATATTATGGTACATACATGTGATTGTGAGGGAGTGAGTAGGATCAGGCACACGGATGCTTTTTTACCATTATGTTTCACTGCTTTGTACCATCCTTCATTTTTTGCAAATTCATGCCAGGATTATCCCTCTGTTGATCTTCTGTCCCAGGTCTCTGCCAGGTCATGGAGGTATTTGTCAATCTGCTCATAGTCATCTGTGCAGGGGTGCCATTTAGCAACTCTGGGGGCTACCGTGACCTAGCCAGCCTCGGAGGACTGTACCATTATTACTACGGTGGGGCAAATGCCTTTACTGGGGCCGACGCTGACAGGGTGAAGGAGCTCGACCAACTGTTTCATCAGCTCAAACGGCCTCCATACGTCTTCACCATGGCCTGCGGTGGGGCTTTGATGGTCTATGCCTGTGCGATGCTTGCCATGGGGGTTTTCAGAGTCCCTTACCGCTGGCCCCCCGTGCTGCTGGGGGAGGCTCTGTTGAACCTCCTGATCAGCCTGGGCTACATCCCTGCGCTGGCCTTCTACTTCATCAAGCTGCAGGAAACCTACGACAGCGCCATCTGCAAGGAGAGAGAGAACCTCTACAAGAGTAAAGGGCATCAGGGCTTCGGGTGCCAGATCCATGGGGCCGATATCGCAGGAGGTCTCTTTGGGGTTCTTGGAGTCGCTGTGTTCCTCTTTGGTGCTGTGTTGGCGATCAAAGCTTTCAGGTCAGTACGGGAGTTAAAGAAACAAACAACAAGAGAGGACAATAATTTTTAAGTGGCCTTTTCTCCTCACATTTGAACAAGGTGGGCTTGAGTTGAAATCCCTGTGCTGGACAAAAACCATGACATTTTTTGAATTGCCACATAATTGTTACATCAACTCATGTTAAATGTGATTTGTGAATCCATTTTTTATCCCTTTTTTTTAGAAACACTTTACTGTTGTAAGATATTTTAATGATTGATTTGTATTTCTCTTTACTTTTTTATTCTTACCACTTTTCCAGTCAACATCTGTTACATTTACTGTGAACGTGTAGTCATAATAAACTGAACTGGTATATCCTTTGTTAACACTTGCGACTTAGGGGTTGTTTTTTCACTGTGTGGTTTGTATCTGTTGTTGGTTTAAAGGTTAGAGATTATCAGTTTTTCAATAATTTCAGCATTTTCTAGTAAAACTTGATCAACATGTTGTTTTGACGAGTCATCAAAAAACTAAAATGGTGATATCTTCATTTAGAAGTTATCAAAATACTGCTAGTCACTGTTTAACTTTTGGCCCTGATAACAAGATTCTGTTCCCTGGAAAATGAATGACAAAATAAACTGATGACAATATACCTTACACCATACTGAAGAAAAAGGTGATAAGATGATATTTATTGGCATGAGGTCATCATCAAATGAAGGGTGTGTAAAATGGACAATGGACAATAAAAATGTTTTTTTTCACAGTATAAAGTTTTATTGCTACTTGGCTTAAAGTTAATTAAAAAAACAGCTTTTCTGCTCAAAACTAGTCATAGCAGCATCTCAAATAAAATAATGACCATCTTCGACTCTCGAAGTTCAAGGGAGTACAATTCTGGCTGACAAACAGCAAAAGTGCTCATTGTTAGTCCTATTCCTAAATAATAAAACAAAGAATTCTCTAATTATTAAACATTAAACATAATTTTAGCAGTATTCTGCATGCTAGAATAAAAACTTAAAAATATTAGATATGCTCCATTTTGTACAAAGAAATCGCATTTTGTATGTACTCATTTTGTATTATTTTATATTGATTTATATAGGGCATGCTTTCAACATTAAATACAGTTATAATTAGTACCTTAAATTAAAGTACCATAATGGGTGACAGTTTACTGTAGAGCCCCTATCACTTTAAATTCTGTAGTGGAGAGGGAAATATAAATTTGCATGAAACAATGAAATACAAAAATAAACATCCGCTTCTTGGCATTGAGAAAAAATATTCAAGCATTTCTAGAAAATAATGTACAGAAAGGAACTGTGAGATTAAACGATGGCTACTTTGGTCACATGTTAAACGACTGGAGCATCCTCAGTTTCTTTCACCATAGTCACACAGAATTACAGTCAGTCCATTACACAGAAGAGCATGCATACATACGTGTGCATTTTAGCTTAATTACACCCACACACACACCAAAAAAAAAAAAAAAACATATCGCAACATACTCGTACAGGCAGCATGTTAAGTGGTAATCTGCAAAGGAGAAAGGATCAATTACAAGTAATTAACAAATGAGCAATTTGGAAAACACTGATACTCAAATACATATACCCTCATTTTGGTGCACCTAGAAGATTATGAGCATTATACTAGACCCCCTCCACTAAAGAATTAAAGGGAATACTGTTATCCAATGCACTGTACTTCACTGTACCCTGTGCTCCCTCTTGCTGTATCAATACATGAAGTAGGCATATGTACACGCACATTGATTCCTCTATTGATGATTGACTGATGATTTCATATATACTTCATCTTGACAATGTCTATAGCTCTGGATAGTGGGTAAACAGTTGGTTCTACACAAGCAGGAGAGAGACACAGACAATGAATGTACACAAATTAAAAAAACTTGAATAAGGGTCTGTAGATGCGATGTTCTGACCTACATAATGCTTTTTGGCTGCACATGACATGGGCGCATTTGAAGAGCACTGTATGCTGCAGTGCAGTGTTATGCAGTTCTGACTTGGCAAACTAGGGCCCAACTAGTAGGACTACCCAGTTAGGGAGCCAAAACTGTGCCAAAGGACTGGACAAACCAGCAAAACAACGACAGAGCAAAGCACTTCATGTTTATACACAGACACACGTACATACATACACACACACACTATCATTTAATAGTCATTTTCATAGAGCTTGAGAAATAGGATTCTTGTAGTCTTAGGTTATGGAAAATGAAGCTCTGAAATACATATATACAGATGATACTTTGCATATTTGTATGAGGGAATTCACAAATTCAATTGTGAACACTACCAGTTTATAATAAATCCTGTGAAAAAGTCCATGTCTCTTTTCCAAAGTGGCTAAACAGAATCCCATCTGCAGTTTCCCAGGTTCACGACTTATGAATGCAGTATGAAAATGTCAGATGTGTACCAGTATTCTTCCTGCTTGACATCTGTCCGAGAGCTTTTCTAGTGCCTATTGTAGAAAGTACAGAGCGACTGCAGCGCCTCGTGTACCAATGTGTGTGCCATTATGCAAAGTAGCTGACAAAAATCGGTGGCAAAAAGTCACAAAAGCAATTGGAAACCAATTATCAGCCTTATGAAAAAGCAGCGTTTTTGTTCAGTGCTGGACACATTTGAGTAGCACTTAGATTTTTTCCATCCTTAATTTCAGAAAAAAATAATGCAATTCAAAATTTCATTTCATTAGGACAATACCAGTGTGTTGACATGTGTATCCTGTGTTGATTGTAACTTAATAGAAATGATCATCACTAATGTTTTCATCAAATGCCATTGCTATGGTGTGATTTCAAGGTATTTAAGGTACACTTTCAGATATACCAGAAGGTTTTGCAGCGATCAATTACCACAAACTCGCTACCAAATTTAGTGTATCAATATTATATTATATGAACTAATTCCAACCAGCAGGGGGCCCCATAACATCCAAAAGAAGTAGCTGGACACTAAATGTTTGAAATGACTGAATTTTCAATAACTAAGAGGGCTCTGGATTAGCGATTACATAACAATGTTATAACAATGTAAAGGATGATGAAAATTCAATGTTAGAGTATGTGGAGGGGGAGTGAAACAGGCCCCCAAATCACACCACTTGCCTGTTTATTGATTCAGTAAAATTAAGATGAAGCTGAAAAAAAGTGAATTTCAAATAAAATTAAAATTAAAACAAAAGTGCAAATTTGGTAAATCAATTGCCATTATGTCACTTTATATTATCATCATTTTTGTTGGCTATGTTCTCTTAGATAAGAGATTATATGATGAGTTGATGTAGGCCACAATAATCCCAGCCCACATTATAGGAGTCTATGTGCAGGTTGATAAATATCTTGTACGTAAAACTCAATATATATAACTCTGAATATAATCATTTTCTATGTACAAAGTGCTTTTAACAGTGTTTAATCCTTTCAAGAGACTAAGATTTGCAAATAATGAGAAAATATTTAGACTCATGAATCAATTAAGGCTTCACAACTGACATATGTACCAATCATTCTTGTCTAGTAAAGTAAGAGTAGGAGGGTTGCTTTAATAAACCACTGCATCCCTGGTTGTAAGCCCTCCTTCTCTTTATCTCTCATGTAAACAAAGTCACAAACAGAGAAAATGAGTGGGATGAAACAAGGGGCTCCTCCTCTCAAAAATGCAGAGTAGTGTTGCTTTAAGGCTAAAAGGGGACTTTAAAAAAGGTCCAGCTATGCAACAACTGTGGAATGCCAAAACCACGCCACCACTGACTTGCAGTGGCAAACAAAAATATACACCTAATGTAGCAATCACTGACATGAGTAATTACCCAATGTTGGCCTTATTACAACCACAGTAGCCCTAGCAGACCTACTCTCTCTTTTGGCACAAGGTGGGGTGTTAAGGATTGGGCGAACTGAGGTTACTAGAGCTCCACAATATCCGTCTGATAATGCAATTAATAATGTCGTAGTTCCACAACCTGCATTCAACTGTGTCAAATACGATTGGGAACACTTTCTAAGAGGGCACAAACTGAGAATGGATGGCATCAACTCTTGTCATGTTCTTTGTGCTGTAGGTAAAACACTGTATGTGAGATATTGTATACTGTATGGAGAACACATACACGACATACTCTCACAGCAAGGGACATGCTGTGTGTGAGTGAAAGAGAAAGTGAGATATATGCCAAAAAATAACAAGACATAACTTGGTCCTATGTCCCAAATATTCTGCAAGCTATTGGTAATTTACAATATCACATCCACTTGTGATACTCATTGTTTCTGCCCCACAACTTAAAACATAATACCACGCCTACAAAGACCAGATCTTATTGCATGCAAGGTAGTGCATTAGGGAGTTAAATTGTAAAAAAAAAAAGAAAAAAAAGAAAAAAAAGAGATAAATAAACAATGTCCTGTCATAGTTTATAGTACGTCCTACAAACCATAACTGAATCTGCCTGCAGAAGTATCGATGGATAGGTACAGACTATAAATTTCAATGGATAGCAGTCGCAAAAGTAACAAAAGATTGGGTAGACTACAATGTGCCATCTTAATACCAGTGGAGATACACATTTCATAACATACACACACATACTGTATCTATTTATTCTACGCTTTTTTTTACTGCACTAGTGTGCCGTATTGTACCTGTGCTGTCACAGTACAGTGTGTTTTTTCCATTATATTTTGTTCACTGTTCAGTACAGTTAGAGTACAGTAAAAGCGTGTTGATACAGCACCCCTATGTATAGATACCAGCCTGCTTTCATAGGGTGCTGGCAGGATTGTCATCATCACACAAATGACACGCAAAGCTGTTCCAAAAAAAAAGATACAATTTTAGGCAAAATACAAAAAAAGACTCCAGTGGGTCCACCATGTCTGTTGTTGATGTTGACACTGGTTGCTATGGTTCTGCTGTTGCTATAGTTACATATTCTGGACAGTGTTCCATATGTTCAATGGAATGGAATGCAATGGAAAACCAAAGGGTACCGATCCTGTGCTATACTGTGCCAAACCATACTCAGGCCCAGCACGGGTACAGCACAGTACTTGTGCAGTGGTAAAAACATACGCCTCTCAACAGTATACCTAGCAATATCCTAGTTTTGTACTCTTATAGATTGTTTTGTCTATACAGAATTGAATGATTGCCAAACACCCTGGGAACTTCAAGCAATTCTCCACTGACCATAAAACTGAATGAAAATGAAACCTTTTTTTCCTATGCAATTTTCAAGGAGACCAATCGACCATGCATTGTCAGAGATGACAGTGTTTTTTGTTTTTGTACAGGGTTTTGTTTAAATTCTACACCGTATTGGCGCCATACATTTGAGTGATATTCAAAATGCATTGCCCCCTCTAGCAACACTTCTAATCTTGATGCCAGCAACTGAAGCACACTATGTCAGTTGTCTGCTAGTTGGGATTCTGTTCTATACTTTATAGAAGAAATCCTCTACAGAGGATTCTGGTCATACTGTGTGGGAATGTTAAAAACCATAGCTTTTCTGGTAATGTAAATGCAGTTATTTTGTCTTAAGCTCTTCTATGTGCCTTATTATCATTTGTACTGTTTGATTCACTTTGTGTAAGCACAGGAAGTGGAGGAGAGAAGTAGCTGTGCCAGTGGTGGTCTCTTGAAGACACTGCCCCTCCTCCAAATTTAACCAACAAGCTCACATCCCCAAAGCCAGGCTATGAGGGAGCTCTAAGCTGAGTCGTCTGCAGTAGGCACTTTTTCAAGTTTCAGTTGTAGGGCTTCTCTCCAGGACCTGAGAGACCACGGGGCCCCTGGAAAGGAGACTTTAGAGATTATGAATGACCACACTGAACAGGCCCCCATGGTACACACTCTCGAGATTGCTTGACTTTCCAAGTAAAGGGAAATGTTGCTGACATGTTCTGCAATGTTTAAACACGTGAGGTATTCCATTTCAGATCAGGGGCTTATTTTGGCCTATTATGGTCAACCTTTCTTTTCACAACCTCATTTCATGAGTCGTGATGTTGGTGGCCCTTTCGTCCCAGATACTCAGACAGATGCAGACAAACACTTGGCTTAGCACCTCAGTGACGGCACAGTGACCATCACTTAGTCGCTATCAAGGTCCCACATGTCTGTCTTGTCTTCATGAAAGATCTGAATGGCAAATTGAAGTGGCATATCCCACACGTATGAGAAACAATGAGAAAAATCTCCTCTACTTCCCTGGTATGGCATAGTCACAGGATTGCCGCCACGTGGCACTGTGCTGTGCCCTCCACCCCTCAGCCCCTTCTAGAGGGCAGTATCATAGACCTCCTGCTGTAGGATGGGAGCAGGGCTTGAAGCTGGGCCCAGGGTGGGGGCAAGGTCCCGCTGATGCAGCATGGTGGTAGGGGGGTGTGGATGATCCCACACAGGGTCTCTGATGGAAGGGGGTGTGGATGGGGCTGACGGGCCTGACACTAGGGGGCTCTGGCCTCTCAGCTGCTCCCGGACATCCTGCTCCAGACTTGGGGGTACAATCAGCTGGTCCTCAGGGTCCTGCTGGGCCGGGGCAGTGAAATAGCCTGACTTCTTTTTAGGAGCCTCCAGGGCTACCTCAATGAGATTATGGCTGTCCTCAGGGGCTACCACAGAGCCATTGGATAGCTTCTTCCCAAACAGGCTGGAGGTGGAGGGTGACTTCTTTAGGTCAGAGATCTCTCTCCCACAAACAGCCAGCAGGCAGCCGTTTGTTGCAGACACCACCACACTGTTCTGCCTGCGCATTTTTCCATTGGGATAGTCAGAGCCTTGCTTTTCATGGTCCAGGTTTTTGGGGCTCTCAGGGGCCCCTGACCGTAGTTGAAAAGCACAGCAGTGAATGTCCACCTCCACTTCTAGCTTACTGCCATTGGAGATCACACCCTCGAGTGGCGCTTCATCATCACTGTCCAGCCCATTATCAGATTGGTTACTGGAGAATGTAGCACAGGAGGGCTGCCGCTGGAATAAGACTGGGTGGGTACCCACACCAGCTGAGCCTGGCACCATGATCCCACACAGTGTAGTAGCTGGGTGCAGGCTACAGCGTCTCTCGGGGCGGGATGCAGGGCCTGAGGAGGGGTGCTCATCAGACGCAGTGGACCCTGCTTCACTGCCCACCTCAGAGGCTGATGTCTCACTGTTAAACTCAGAGACTACACCACTGCTGGACGAAAGGGTAGCTGGGTCACTAGGACCTGGAGTAATTGACACAGGCAAAGGGGTTGGAGGGGGCCCCCGGGGTTCAGTAGTGGACACGGGTGGCTCACACGTACAGCTGTCCTCACCAATATGCAGGGACACCACCACGGCCCCGATGTTGTCCTTGCAGCCATAGCTCTGGGCCAGTGAGCACAGCTTCTTAGCAGCAGCACGTGGATCCTGCACGGACTGAACAGTGCACACAGCCTCCTGGTAGGAGACCCTTTCAAACAGTGCACGATTCCCCAGGATCAAGAACTCATCCTGGGAACAGAGGGGTTCAGTGTGCACCCAGGGCTTGGGCAGTACCCAGGGAGACAGATAAGAGCAGCCCAGCAGGCGAGAGCAGCATGTCACTCCACTCACCTTGTTATCCTGCAAAACAGAAAGCGCAGCTCAGAGCTCAGATGGAGTTCAGCTGTGCTCTTAGAATAATAGATGTGTATAATTTCACAATAAATATACCTCTGAATATAGACCTGCACATTAATACTAGATCAAATGCTGCTGAAATAATGGCTTGGGTGTAAACATGCGAACACAATGTACAAACGAGTTGTACATTACCTCAGTAATAATGGCTTTACTGAGTTTAACTCTCTCCATCTCTTCAGTGCAGTTCTCCAAGCTGAAGACTTTAGAGAGTGCAATAGGTTGGCCGTTCCGGCACAGCACGGCCTGGCAGCTGCCAACGTTGGCCACAGTCAGGCTGAAGTAGCCTCCTGGCTCCGAAGGCTCATGGTGGATATAGCACAGCAGGGCGGAGGCACCCAGTTTCTGGCCAGCCATACCCAGTTTCCTGTGCCATACACAAACAAACAACAGCCTCCAATTGAGTGGTTGAGTGGTTAGTAGCCTACATATCAAGATAGCAGCAAGAGTGCAATTATCAGTATGTTATGTGCAAGCGCTACATTGGTATTTATAAAAAACTTGTTTTGCAAAAACAATGTCTGAAATAGCTTAACATCGATCAGTCTAGTGCATCAGTCTTACCTGTGTGAGGTGAGGAAGGTATTGCACATGTACACACTATCCACACTGGAGTGCTGTAGTTCCTCTGACAGCACATCTCCCATGGTGCATTGCAGCAGCCGAGGCACTTCCTCGTTGCGGTCACCATCAAAGATGCCATAAGCTGCCCCCATACCGTCTCCAAAGCTGTCTACTGCCAGCACGGACACACACAACCTGTCCCCAACAAGAGATACACATTAACACACACACACATCCAGAGGAAAAGCTCATACATACTTCAACATGTGAAGCCAGAGCCCCAAGCCTACTGAAGCAGTAAGGGGTGAGAGCTGATACAAGACACCGCTGTGTGGGGCCCCTGTGGTGGCCGTGACCCTGGAGGGGCAGCCAGGTTAACTGGGCTCTCAACAATGATGCACTAAACACTATTTTACAGCCATTAGATCTACAGGAAGTATTAGGTTCCACGGCCTCAGGTGGACCTTAAAAAAGGTCCACAGACTGCACTGATGCCACTCCTAGGCTGCTGCCAATGATTCAGACATGGACTCAGTGGCAGACCTTCTCTGGGCTTGTACAGTAATGGTATATCAAACAAGTTACCACTGCTAGATTGTGAAAGCAAATACATTTTACATACAAAATGAATGAATGAATGAAGAAACTGGAAATACACAATAAACACCCTTCCTGTCTGGTTTAGATCATTCAGTTAGTGTAGCTTACAAATTACAGCAATGGTTTGGTTAAACTGTCTGAATGTCTGGAGGTCAGGAATATCAGGTTCTTTGTGCTTGAACATAAAGCATTGCTCACTTGTTCCTTTGGCCACTCATTTCAGAGTAACCATGGTTCCATGGAGTGGAGGAGCTCACTGAGTCTCCTGCTGTCATGGCCGACTTCTGGTCCAACTTCAGGGTGGTGATATGGCTACAAGTAGAAACATGGTAGTAAGTATTCCATAATAAAATACAACTGAACATATTCCAAAACTTTCAAACTTTTACCTGCTTATGGCACTCAGATGTTCTCCTTGTAAATGTTTGAATTAGCCATGAAGAAGTTGTACAAATGTCTGACCAAGTTGTTAATGTTAAACTCTAATACCCACCATCAGTTGCGACATCTGACTGACTTGGCCTTTACAGCCTAAATAGACACTAAAGTGCTATCATCCATTTTATGAGTTGGTCATGTGATCAATGTATCAGTTTACATGAAGAACCTCAATGCCTCATTACCCCTGTTTTCAGTCAGTTCTGTTCAGTTAACTCATAGTATACCATACACAGTAAGTAAAATATTATGCCAGCAGTCATTAACAGTAACATGAGCACGTCTCAATGGCCTCACACTCTCCATGCTTTAGGTAGACACCAAAATGCATGGTGAGGGATGTATCAAAACCCTTCATCCGTCTTATGACTCATAACTTACTTCATACCAGCAATCCCCAAAGCTACAATTTTGTCATAGTAGGTGTCAGTCATTTCACAAATGGTGAATTCCTCATTTTGCAATAATGCCAAAAACTCATTCAGGGTGATTATTGATGGTAAAGTCACTGAGCCCCAGATATACTGAGAAGGGCACAAACTATTACCACCAGCAAAAACACACAGCACACGCAGCTGTCTCCAGTTCTGCATGCAATTTACCAATACCTACCACACAAGAGAAACCAACCATTTATATTTAGGCACAATCTTGGGCTTGGATCACAGAAAAAAAGGAATGTTGTTTTTTTTACAGGGAAAAATTAAAAGTAGTCATGTTCAATAACATGATCAATTTGAGATAATACCAAAAGCTGTCCCCTTGTTTCTACATTGTATGTATTTTGAAATCTTTTATCAAGTAGGCCTATACACAGGTTGTGTTTCATTCGGATTTGTTTAAGGTTTTTTGGTTTCTTCAGTTATAGGCATTCTACCATGCAATGAGAATGCAATAATAAGCTAATGTGGCACAAATTGAAGCGCCTCAACCCAACTAAACACTTTCTGAATTTTCTGCTCTGGTACCAAATACATTTTCTATCAACAAAGCAAGCAAATGATGGACCTTTTCATGAATGGTGTAAAATTCCTCCAGAAGGTGTCCTGACAATTGTAGAATCTAAGCCAAAATGTTTCTGCTGGTGCTTGATGCTGGCCGTATTTTGGTAGTTTGTGACTCACCTGAAGAGGTTAAGGGTTTTGTGCTCCAGCATCAGGCTGCTGTTGCCTGTCAGGTCCAGCTCATGCAGGGTGGCAGGCAGGGAGTCAGGCAGCAGGATCTCGGTCAGCTCATTACAGCTCAGGTCTACCAGCTACAGGCACACACACACATATACAAGGTACATGAGCTGAAACAGGTTGAATAGAACCATACACACTGGTTAGGTGACACAAATAAAAGCATAGTCTGACCTTGATCTCAGGCAGGTTGAGGATCTCTGGGAAGACACTGATGTGGTTGGAGTGTGCTATGAGGGTGTGCAGTCTCTTGCAGCTGGACACAGTGGAGGGGATGGTCTTCAGCTTGTTGCCACTTAGATTGAGCTCCTCCAGCAGCTCCAGCTTACTTAGCTTACTAAAGACACAGAAACACAAGAGAAAAAAGACAACTCCAACAAGTTGAACAAATACAGTTTTATCAACTTAAATTGCCAGTTAGAAACAAACACAAAGCACACACACACAGCATACACAAGATTAATCTTGGTAAATCCGAGTTTAAAATCTTGTATATTGTGTATTTATGGAAGACAGCCCTACTCGTCTTCTGTAAATATGAGACCAAATTCACATTTGAAAAAACTGGAAAAGGAAAACAACTTCCTGCCTATAAAACAAAGCCACCTACAGGGAACCACCACTGTCACCAATTGCTGTTTCTCATCATAATTTAAGAGTGAAGTCAAGTTAAAGTTGGTATGTCAATAGCTGTCAAGCAAATTTGACATTGAGAAAATATAAGCAATTCAATTACACCTCAGGAAGACAGGTGACTTTCATAATCATATTTTGAATGCGCTCATCAAATGACAAATGACAAAAATGACAGATGACAAAGATGACAGGTGACAAAAAACATCTTGCTTTGCACAACTGGCTGCTATCCATTGAAACGTGTTGTATTAGCTCACTGATGTCAGAAGCCTCTGTCCTCTCTGCTAGGATAACCAAAATGATGATTGTGGAAAGAAAACTCATTGATTGACGTGGAAGCTGCTGTATCGCACCTGGCAGGGAAGGAGAGGAGGTGGTTGTAGGCCATGTGAAGGACCCGTAGGTTCTGGTGTCCAACCAACAGAGCACCACAGTTCTCATTTAGGTTGTTCCTTGTTAGGTAGAGTTCCTGGAGTGTGCTGAGGCTCTCCTCTGATTGGCTGCTGGGAGGAATACTCTCCAGGGCGTTGGCTGACACGTTCAGGTATTTTAAGCTAGGAGGGAGGAAAGACAAATATTTTTAAAATGTGTAAATTTGATACGATCAACTTTATAAAGTCATCTGCACAACTATTTGGACAGTGACACTCCTTTTGGCTGATTGTTCTGACTCTATACTTTTATTTCTTTGGGGTGTTTCAATAACACAAAGATAACTGGAGTGGAGGTTGTGAGAGTTAATCAGGTGGTATTTTCAGTCATATCAAATAAACAGGCTAAAAAGTACAAAACGTTCATGTGCATGTCACGGTGCAACAGCATTTGGGATTAAGGTTATTTTCAATAAAGCAGTCTGTAGCAAGCAGGCCAGGGATTGAGCATTGGTTGGGAGGCGGAGAGAGCCAGGAGCTGTCCAGCTGGTCAACATGGTGTAACTGCACTTAATTAACTTGTGTGTGTATATCTGTGTGTCTGAGTTGCTGCAGGGAGGGAAGCCTGAGGACTGAACCAGAGAAGCATACCTGTACACCTGGCCGCAGTGATAGTGAGAGACGCTTCTACAAGCCTGCAGCCCACAAACATTACTAGACTGTTAACATTTATTTATTGGAAGTCAATGTCTCTATGATGATTTAGCTGTGACTGTACTTGACATGATATACAGACTACATGGCCTGGATAAATGCAAAGTGTTATAAACACAGTTTTTGATCATTATGCTCGTTACTACAGCCCTGAATTATCAGTCAATCTTTTGTGTAATTTCTTTGCCTCGTTAAATCAATCATTTCCCACATAAAATGATATTGTACAGCGATTAGAAAACACAATAAGCAACCCATCAAGCACTGAGCAGCAATGGTGTTACAGCTCAGAATTAGAGACAGTAAAGTACATTAGAGCACTTGAACTGCTAATGGGTGTTAAACGATTTACCACACAGGAAACAGGAGGGCAAATGAAGCTCAGGTTACAGGAATGGTCTATTCCTACATCCTACATCTACATCCCAGCCCTTACAAACACTACACAATCTTTTTCCAGAACAATAAGCCCTTGTGAGCCCAACTCTGCCAGGGTACCACTGAGCACACTGAACTGCAACCGTGTAGGATGTGCAGTATGTCAGATTTTATTGCTAAAGCCCTGAAGCAGTAGCATGACTAGTCCTGAGGATAGTATGAAAAAGGAAAGAGGGAATGAGAGAGAGACTGACTTTAAGGCCTTGTAAAAGAGGCTCTCGGGGAGCTCGCCGAGCTTGTTGTGCTGGAGGTCGAGGGCTTCCAGAGGGACGTGGTCAAGTAGGTCAGGTACTCTCCGCAAACGATTGTTCCCCGCTAGCAACTTTCTCAAGCTTAAGCTGTTGAATAGTCTGTCAGAGGCCGAAAGAGAAGTTAGAAAGCCCCATGAGAAGAATAAAAAGGAAGAGACAAAGAAGAGGAGCAACAGAAAGAACATCATCTCCCCCTGTAGACTTGACGACTGAGACTGGGGGAATCTTGCGACATGGCAACCCATGCTAACTAATCCATCAATGTTCTTTCCAACTTGGCTTCCTAAATAGAGCAACACAGCAGGTTTTTTTTCTCCTGAAATCATAACAGAAGTCATGTGTGGGTACAACGGAGAGAGGAATATTATCTTGTTTGCAAAAGCTTTGTGAGGTCTCATTCAAATGCAAATGCTTGTGTTGTTGGATAGCAATGAATGATGGCTACTTTGAGCCAAGCACTGTAGGATGGTCATGCTTCACAGTTGCAACCCAGAGGCTGACATAGAGAGAAAGACAGATAGCTGCTGTAAAACCGGTCATCATCTGGCTGCTAACATATCATTGCACATTTTTGTAACATTTGTATCTGACCATCCTTCCTTGGTTCTGCTACTGTCATTAAATCTGCAGATGGATATTATGAAAAATATAGCTGGCAGTAGAGTGGGCAGTTAAAACCTGACAGTGTCTATTACTACATCATCTGCTAATTCTGGACAGGACAGCCTGCTGTTAATTAAATGTTATGTGAGAAAAAAGACAGAGTTTGAACAGAGGAGGTCCAGGATTGATCATAGAATAGGGCCACTAACCTGGACGGTAGCTCAGACAGGAGGTTGTGTGTGACGTCCAGCACCTCAATCTTTCTGCTATCACACACCCAGTCTGGAAGGTACTCCAAAAGGTTCCTGTCTCAACACACACGCACACATGCACACACACGCACACACACACAGTGAGCAGAGTCAGCATTATGCTTTTAACTGCATATATTAATAAATATAAATAATAAATAAAACAGACACAGAACGACCTAAATAGTAACCAATAAGCACTAGAGTTGTTCAACTACACAAATGATCTCTATTTGTATCTGTATGTGTACTGGAAGTTGACTGAAAAAAGAAAACAATTAACTACACTGTCTCTCAATTAAAATGGCTTACAAATGCAAAACATCCTGTTTAACCCTTAACATAGACTTCATTGTGTGTAATTAGACCTACAGGAACAGGTTTTAACATGTATAACAAACACTCAAGAATAAAAAGGCCAAAGTTTGTAGCGTTTACTTAATTAAAAGAAGACTCCTTTCTAATCCAAATCCTAATCAACTCTTTCACCAGTGCAGTCTGATAATAATAGATGATTAGTGTAAAGGCCTGGGCAATCTGTTATTAATACAGAGGAGGCTTAATGGGCTCTAGATGTAATATGCATTTGTTTGACATATTTGTCTTGTCTTTGTCCTCTCACATAATAGCTTGGCATACTGCTAGTTTTTGAGCTACCATTGGTATCCTATGGTGTTCTGGCAAGTAACTGATCCTGGTTTCTCTGTGAAACTTTGTGCCAGCCACACAAATACTGCTAGAATAATAAACTACTAGGGGAAAGAAGTAGAAATGAATTGAATCTCAAAACCAACAACCCAAAATGATAAATACATTTTTACATGTGAATTGACTGCTCAATTCAGTATTGGGATTCAGTTACACCTCTAGAAAGCACTGTTGTGAGTAACACCAAGCTGGTATTTTTAGATTACAGTGCCTCTGTTAAAAAATCTGTAAACACAGAGATTGCAGCCGCTTCTGACACAGCCAGAACTCACTGTGATAGGTCCATGTGTGTCAGCTGGTTGGGGACTGGATAGATGTTGACTGTAGTCAGGCCTGTAGATAGATGAAAGCACCAATCAGCAGTCAAACATCTGGGCCACTCGTATGTGTGTTTATGATATGAATGTAACACTGGAGAGAACGGCCTGAAGACAGTAGACATACAGGCGGGCAGAGAGGCACTAATAGAGGCAAGCTGAAGCTCTGTTCCACTCACGGTTGCTGGTGACATGAAGCATGCGCAGTGTGAAACCACTGAGTGTGAGCGTCCCCAGCTGGTTGCGCTGGCAGTGCAGGGTCTCCAGGTTGCAGATGGAGCTCAGGTCTAGGGAGGCCAGGCAGTTGTCCCTCAGGTCCAGCTGGGTCACCTGGCTCACTGCCTCTAGACTCTCACTTTTCACCCAGCGCAGCCCATTCAGCCTGCATTAACAGAGCAGTACAAGGGAAAGAAATGCAACATTACTGTAAGTGTAGAGCAGAGGAGAAACCCATGCCCACGAATGAAGCTTTAAGAGAGAACTACAGCTGAACACCATGTGCAACACTGAATGCTGGGATAACACATAGACAGAATAGAGAGTACACATGAACTCTGAGATGATATAGTCACACATTTTGGACAAAATAAAGTAATGGACTTTATTTTGAAGTTATAGTTACAAAATTAACTGTCTAACTTCACAAAATATTTCATGCATCTTTTGATTTTAGTTTATAATGACAGATCATCATCATACACTACTAGACGATCATCAAAACTATTAGAACTCATTTTTAGCTTTATGAAAATAGAAAGAAATATAGTTAACATGTTTTATACAGTTGCCTTGTTTGGGAACCTACCTCTTAAAATACCCCTCAAATGGAGAGACAACAAAGAGTAGAGGAATACTCTACTCTTGACTTCACACCAGGTAAGGTGCAGTACTGTACAAGCCTTTCACTGGCAGATGAGATCCTGATCCCTCCCACCTCCATGATGAGGCCACCAGACCCCTAATCCAACACATGTGCACCCAGCCCCTATAAATTCAGTCCACCAATGCCAGCCAATACCTTGTCTCTCAAGGTGAGGCTGAGAGGGCTGGTGATGAATGGATGGAGCAGCAGCATTAATAATGGCTGAGGTTTATAGTGATGGGGAATATAGTATGAATAGTGTTTGTTTCAGGTGATCCGTCTTTCTGCCAAAGCCTGAATCAGAGCTGGATTGAGAAATGAAAACAGCGTTTTATAGGAAGATGACTCAGTGAAGCAGCAGGAATGGGGAACAGGGTTATTTTTGACCCTTGCTGTCTGTCTCCACCTGTCCTATTTGCTGTATAATTTACTGTCATGGGAGGGCTCTGTCATTATTGATCCTACATGATTCACACAGTGACTGATGGGCGTATAATGGCGAGTAGAGGAGGGGAAAAGAGAGAGGGATATAAAAGGATAAGACAGACAGTAAGAGAGAGCATGGAGACCGACGGAGAGCTGTTTGTTTGCTGACTGGCTTCTTACCGTAGGTCAATGTTTTTCAGGTGGCTCATTCTGGCCAGAGCGCACAACTCCAGACTCTCCACTCTGTTCCCGGCCATGGCCAGCTTGTCCACTGCACTCAATCTCTCCAGCACCGCAGGGATGTGAGGGAAGTTGTTGAAGGAGAGCCCCAGGCTGTTGAGCTGGGACAGGCCGCCCAGTTCTTCAGGCAGGGAGTTCAAGTGGTTTCCATCCAAAGAAAGGGTCTGCAGGCTGGAGGACAGAGACGGAGAAAATGGTCATGTTTTGCTGTCTTTTATTTTGCTGTGCCACAACCACTCAGATTTCAATATCTGCTTGTGTCCATTTGAAGTCATTCATTCATTGTATATTGAGTTCCATCTTACATGAAGTAGGCACACAGCATGAAAACTGGCCTGGTTTAGATGCCTGATTTAATCTGGTTGCATAACAAAACATCTGAACTTAATGCATTTCACCGACTCCATGAAAGCCTCTGTCCAGATTTTCCAAGTGCATTAATTATGGATATATTACATTACATTATGATATACAGACAGCTTTTCAAAGGGCAGGACTTGATAATGAAAAATAACCCCTTTGCATCTGTCACTTCACTATAACTCAGTTATAGTCCATTTTGCTACACTGTAGAACCAGTAGAAATGTAACCAAATCATTTACAGTTTAAAATACATTTAAAACTCATATTTATCTGAGTTATTACTTATTTCAATAGCACAGTAAATGAAAATATTTTCAATTAAATAAACCAAAACATAAACAAAGCCAGTTGAAGAATGTCAGCTGGAGTACAATTACAGCTTGAGTTCAGTGGGACACGCATCTCCATTTGCAGTTTGTATGTTTGGTTGACCAATGCACCTGTAATTTGGGCATCAACTATTTGGCCTCTTTGGACCTCTGTGAGTTGTCTCATGTTACTTTGCAAACTGAATGAAAGTGGTGATTGTCAGACCTCTTTTAAAGCTGACACATACTGCTATCGGGGATTCAGATTAATATGACTCGCCTGTGTAGCTGCCTTTGTAATTGTGATTTTGTAGATTTATTTATGTCCTTTTTCGTGTGGTATTGCCAGTTCTAATATAAAAATAGAACTACATACTGCATGCATGTATGTCTTTATGTATGTGTGTGTGTCAGTTACTGTCACACCTTTGAAGGTTGCCTATCTGTGCAGGGACAGTGTGGAGGCCGTTACAGGAGAGGTTGAGCTCAGTCAGGGTGAGGATCTCACACACAGATTCAGGGAACACACCCAAGCGGTTGTGAGACAGGTTCAGGCTCTTCAGCTGGGAGAACCTGGGGAGAGAGAGAACAGTGAGTGAGACTTATGGTGCAACAAGGATGACACTGCACTGGAGATACAAAAAAATGTCTAAAGTTGTCTTGTTCTGATGTACCGTATGTGTCTCCATACTTTATTTGACTATGATCTTGAGTTGTGCCCGTGCCAGAGAAAAGCTTAAATTAAGTCATACAAAAAATCCAGAGAGTGTTTGTATTTCTTCAACCAAAGAACAATCAAAGGTGGTGGTTTAAACAAAGGGGAACTTTAACTTTGTTTACTGTTTGTTTGCTGTTGCACCCACATGGGTAACAGGGGATAACTGGGCAAGCAGGTTGTGGATGTGGAGAAAAAACAGCGGGTATAAAAACAGGAAAACCAACTAGAGGCGAGTGTCTGCCAGCTCCAGAGTGGAAGTACAATTCCTGTGTGCACATCCGGTGAGACTCCTGGATGTCTGCTCTAACAGACTTGCACCAGCATAATAGGTGACCAGGCTGCTACTATGGTCCAGTACTTCACAGAGGTCTTTGCTGTGCCATGGGAGAATGCGGTGGACGAGGCATATATAAATAAAGAAGAGATATATTAAACTAGCAGCTGAGGCTGAACAGCAAGGCTGGAAAGCCAGGGTGCACACTATGGTAAATTTACTCTTAGTGCTGAGGGCTTTCATGTTGTAAAGACAGCTTCTGAAGCAGCCAGTGGAAAGGACAATGTTGCTTTTAAAAAAGTATTGAAATCTGTGCCATATATGTCGTAGGTGCCTTAAAATTATCAGCCGATGGTTGAATTAGGTTGTCTACCAAGGTGAGCTTCTTTTTAAATATTCTAGTTGAGTCTGTTGGTTTGCTCATATAATGTGTTTCTAAAGGTCTAAGCTGTCTGTTTCAAATGGAAATACACCATAAGCATTTATTCCCCAGCGTTTGTGCACATCTGTGAAACATTTCCAGGAGACTGAGTTGTGATGAATCGATGCAGGGTGAAGGGAAGGGAGAGAGAGTATGGCATCACAGAGGGCCGATCTGTGCTGCTCCACAGTTAGATTGTCCACGTCAACTCCACCTTCCTCTCATTCCCTCAGGTGCTGCCAGCAATGGATGTAGCTGCCATGAGTCACAACACATGTTAGAGCGCAGACCACATCGCGCTATCCTCCCATCCTGATTCTAAATATACAAACGAGATGGAGGGAGTGACTGAAACGGAGGGAGAGAAAGATACAGGAGGAGAGACTGAGGTGGAGGATAATGAGAAAGCAAGACAGTGTGTGTGTGTGTGTGTGTGTGTGTGTGTGTGAGGTAGATGCACTGAAGTGTATATCTTCTTCTCAGCTAGTAGCAGAGTAGGTTCTTATATAATGTATTTTGACAAAACTCATGTTTCTCATCTCACAAACCACACTAGCCAACCTGTAACGCTGGACGTATACAACAAGAAGTAATACAGAGGCTTGTAGATGATTAACTTTTAATAGCGTTATATTTACTGAGAAATCCAGCTTGTTCAAATAAGCTCTATTTGCAGTGCAGGAGTGGACATGGAGCTAAATGCCTGTCCTGTTTCACAGAAGATGACACAGTGGTGGGGGCACTCCATCTCCATGCATCTGGCATAAATGAGATGGGGTCAGGATAGGGCAAGTTATCTGCTCCATCTGAGCCAGAAACATAACACATGCCCTGCTTACGTAATGGACATTACACCAATCACATGACAGTGGAACACAGAGCGAGTTGTGTGGCTGGGATGTTGGCGTTTAGGATCGGGGAAAACTGGAGTGAGGGTATCTTTCTTTTAGTAGCTAGGTTTAGGCCGTCAATGCAAAGCAACAGATTTGGACAGCAGTACAGCACAGCTCACTACATCACCTTACTAGCCTGTGCTTGAGGATGAGTTTTTACCTGGGCAAGTTGAACAGGCCTCCAGGCCCCTGTAAGCTCATGAAGTTGTGTCGCAGGTTGAGGTGGGTGATATCCTGGCTGTAAAACAGATATTCAGGCACCGCCTCCAGACTGTAACAGGACAGGTCCACCAGGCTGACCGTCTGGGACACCACCTTTACACGCAGCCACACATTAAGAAAAACAACATGACGAGTTACATGACAGTAAACATCAACTTGTTTTCCACTTTGCACGTTTTTGCTTTTCTCAGTCAAGTTCCATATTATATAGTTGATAATAAACCTTTTTATTTTCACCTCTACTTAAGGAAGAATTACCTGTCAGTCTTTTTGACCAGCGTTTCCATAGCAATGAAAAGGCTGGCTACCTAAGCCCTACCTCTAGACTCACAAAAACACACAGGCCATCAGTTGGCCAACAATGTGGGACTAATATGAATGTGTATGTGCATGTGGCTCTGCAGGTCTGTATGTCTGTGTGCATGTATAGCTACTAGTGTGTGT